>JAOTRI020099812.1:0-14327 GCA_028564885.2 Zoanthus sanctaehelenae
TTCTTCCGGATGAGAATTGGTTTCGCCGAGTTTTGATGTACGGGAAATATTTCATTTCTGGCTCCCAGTCATTCTGACTGTCTAAATTTAATTTGTTGATAGGAATAGTTTCCTTAACTGTTTCCGTTGGAACACCCAGACAACAAGATTATTAATCGTCCCATTTGTTTGCTTTTAACTTGCTTTAAATTGACTTCAAGGGAGTCACGATTGCCTAACTAGTGCAATGTAAAATATCAAATTCTCAATCACCAGCTGCTGCGGGCAATGTAAAATGCTGTCTTGTAATAAACCACTAATGTATTATCCATCTTGTTTGTTGAATGGATCACGAGCACGAACAAAAACTATAAAAACGATTTGCTGCTGGATTTGAATTAGATAAATGAGATAATGAGGTTACTGTTTTAGAACTGAGGGGTAAAATTAAGCTATTTGTAATGTAGTGCAGACAACACAGAGTCAATTTTGTGAAGGCCCAGTGACGCATCTCCACCCAAAATAAGTGCACCCTCAGTTATTCCCTGGACTTTTTAAACGGCTCTTATAGGTTCTATCTTGTTTGTAACACAAGTTATCTAGAATCATTGCTAATTAATATTATATCGTATTTAAACATAGTTAAATCTTTACTATGTTTAGACACTGTATAGGAAAGGGAAAAAAGCTGATAATCCATAGTTTCAACAGCCGAGCCCAAGGGCAGCCCGTGATAAAGACGGCGGAAGTGTTTGTATGTTATTATATTACTGAATGTAGACTTTGTGCTCAGGAAGTTTAGCCTGGCCATGACGCTTTAGCCCAAGCCAAGGTCAGACCACACAGGAAGCAGTTTGATGCACGGTCAAAACTGATGCAAATCTTTAAAGGCGAGTTGATCATATAAGGTTTTGCAAATCAACATCGTTATTCTATGTACGCACTCCTTGGTTCCTCTTTGACTAGCTTTATGTTTGTCGTTTAGACAGTGCGTCGGACAAGTAGTGAACAGTCTAATGTTCATTTCATTCCGGATGAGTAGGTTTTCGTATGGGTAGCGTTACCTCCCCCCACTTTCATCCCCATTGTACTCCTCCCCCCGTTTCCACTTCTTAAGGATTGTACCCTGCACAAAAGTAAGAAGTTCTGGCATATTAGAACGCTAATTCCTCCATTTCGGTTTGCTAAGTGCGAGCCCAGTGGCTCATTGAGCTGGAGACGGTGCTTATCTCGTGTTTATTTAGTGTTAAGCGGATGACGGTCTTTGACTCCCCCTGGACGGGACACTAATCTATCGCAGATTAAACTTAGCTCCCATCTGGTACTCAACCTAGGCCATGGGAGGATGGAAAGCTAAGTTGGCAGCAAACTGGCGGGATCTTGTGAATAGAAAGGAGAGATCTTATCAACGTAACTGCGCCATCGACGACCATCCATTTGTTCTGCTTTGATTACACATTAATGACGATTCTTTATTGTATGGTTTTTTTTAACATCGTCCATCCTCTTTTCAAAGTTCTATTAAAAGCAACTTTTTTTTTCAATATTTTTTTTCAACAATTGCCAACAATCTTTTTAAACCGAAATACTGGATGAAATTCAATATGACATTTACAGGCCTCTTCAAGTCTCACTGTTCTTAATTTTTGGTGAATTATTCTTATTTCTGTTCTTAATTCCAGCAGGTCAACCAATGAATGCTTTGCAACATTTGACTGATACGCCTCGCATTTGACAAAATAAAAACGAACTCATCATGGGATTGTTTTTAAACTGTTCTTAAAGTTTGGCGAATGTGGTTGTTGTTAATATAAAGTTGTTCTTAAAAAAAAACTGCGTGAATATATTACTGAAAAATATTAAACCATCACCAGGACTCATAAAATATATATCGTCTGGTAAATGGAGTTCAAATGACAATCAAGTGAACAGTAAATGGTAAAATTAGCATAAACTGATAAACTTATAAAATCAACATGATAAAAATATTTAATCAACATTTTTCTAAGTTCCCGTCCAGTTGGAAAGAACGCTTTTTTCTTGAAGTTACATCGCAGAAACTAAAGGATCTTTTGAAAAAAAATGAGAGAGTGTATTCAAAGTGTGAGATGTTGCAATAATGGATCCAATCACAAATGGTTTTTAAAACACGCCTACGAACGCGGAACTGCTTCCGAAAATGCCAAAATTATTGACAAAATAACTAATCGACCTAGAAAATTAAAAACTTTCCACACAACAAAACCTGACCGACCGGACAATAATTCCTTTACTCTCCCGAGAAAAATTAATATTTTAAACTAACATGAACGTTAATACCTTTTCCATTTATATCTATTTTATCTGTTGTATAGTACCCATTTCTATTTATCCACTTTTATGCTAATTTTACTATTTATATCTTCTACTTGATTGTCAATAAATTTATCTTACCTGACATTGTGTCCTATGCCGTATACGTTTTTTTATGATAACCTGTAAATTTTACCAGAGGCTCGTTTTAAATTTTCGGGCTGCATCAGCCTTAATTTGTTCCTAATTTGTTCTTACTCCTGTGAGCGGTTTGAAAGATAAAGACATGGAAATGAAGACAAAAAGATAAAGTATTGAAAAAAAATGCTGACTGTTTATTTACGTGTATATAAATTATAAATTGGAAACGATTTATTTGCGCTTAACTGTGAACCTCGCGAACCTAAACTGCAAGATTCAATTGCAACAAGAAACAAATGAAAGATAACTTCGTATGTACAGATTAGTTTCCGAGAAAGTGGAAGCAATAGACAGCTGTTTCGCTCTTATTAGACATACAAGGTCTTTGTGAGTGAGGAACTATCTTCCAATTAATGCGGAATAAAAGTCTCTTTAAGCCTAAGTCACCACACTATTATAAGTTCCTAGATTGCTTTCAATTTTCGCCTAACCTCAGCCTCATTGTTCGTATAAAGTTGTTCCTAAAAACGTGTAGTTGCCGAATACTTTACTTCTTTAAAGTGTTTTATTTGTGAATGTTTTTAAACATTTCTATAATTACTAAATTAACTTTCAGTGCCCTAGCGATTTGTCGTAAAACTCCAAAAATTACTTTGAAAACCAAATCGTGGTTGCCAAAGCTTCAGGCATTGTGGCACCGGACAATCATTAGACAGGAAAGAAATTATTTTCATGGTTTCTCTATAGTTTTAAAAAATGTTTTCCTTTATTCGGCCCGGGAATGTATATATACAACCTCACGTTCTTGAAAGAAATGTTTTCAAAAGAGATTTCATGTTTTAACATGTTGTATCTTGTAAATTCACTAATTAAAGCTCAGTGTGGCCAATTTCCGCTAAAAAGTAATTTTCATTATTTGCGGTCACATACTCGGTAAAATTAAATGTCTTTTTACAATTATCTTTTCACACTAATTTCTTGTCTGTTATTTTTAGAAAATGTTTTACGAGAACACGCAATATGATAAAAATACCAAATGTTTTTAAAATTGGAATTGGATACTAGAAGTCCTGAGAGGGTAACCATAGAAACAGTGTTGATTTTATGCTCGTGAAAAGTTTGCACAGGTTTGGAAACTATAAGATTTTTCTGCCAAAATTCACTTGATGGGTCGTTTGTGTTTAGATTAATGTCAAATAGTTCAGACTACTTAAAAGAACGTTTCTTTTTAAACTAACTAGACTAGACGTTGTTTCTCTTCTAAAGATAAAGTAATACTTTCTGAAATGGTGAATGACTTCCTAGGTTTGAGGATATGTCATCAAACATAGCAGATAAGACGACTTAAACTAAGAGAATTAGTAATCTTTTCATTTGTCAAATTTATTTGCCATTAAATACGCTGCTGTCTTTCATGGCTTCATAGTATCTTTCCATCGGATCTTTAAATATCTCAAAACTCATTATCGAGAAAAGTGACGACGTTTTAAAAGTAAAAAAGAAATATTCTGTTATAGATAGTGTCAATGTATCGGCTACATGTCAAGTCCAATTCTAGATGCACTGACGTACAAGGTGTTAATGCAACCTCAAGGACCCCAAAGACTTGTTTCTGCTTTTCGTTGCCCCTAGCTATGTTAGTAGCTAATGACTGCGTCATCGGCAACTTCAAAAAACGCGCAAACTTGATTCGCTACAAATGTCGCTTCATGTTTCGTAGCCTAATTATTGGTCTGTAATCTTGTTCATCTTTATTCTGTCAACTTAAGAAGGTTTAAATAGACCACAAAGGATTTAAAACGTCAATGATTACAAGCACTTAATGCCGAAGTCGTGCACGGGAACAAAACAGTAATTATGAGTTTAGGAACAAGTTTGTACGCATTTCTTCTTTTGTTTTTAGTTTTTCCCCCACAAGGTGAGTAATTTTTTATTCAAATAGTAAGCAAATTTGCCAATTTCTCTGTCAACTTAATTCACTTTTTCCATATAATTAATTAAAACTAACATTTTGCTGAATGGCGTAGTATAGATAAGATAGCTATACTGAAAACCTTTAGTAGCATATATATTAATTGAAGATAAACGAAAAATGGTCTACCAACATAATAGATCCCAAATAATTATATTATTTAAAACTATTAAACCCGGATTGATATAAGAAAAAGTTTTGACCTAAATACAATTAACGGAAAAGACTGAATTATCACAAGCTTTTAACCTTTATCAAGCGGCGAGACCACCACACCTGATGCAACACCGAAATATATTCATTTTATTGTATGGAATGAGAATTTTCTGTGTTTTAGTTAATTGAGATGAGTTATGAAAAACGAAATTAAAAAAAAAGATATGGCTCGTTTCTTATGAGTTTTGACATTTTTCCAAAAATCTTAAATCTTTTTCTTTGACCACTTGAATGAAATAATCCTATTTAACTTAGTTATATTTTTAAGCAAGTAAATTTTTTCTCGGTTCATTTACGTAAAAAGCATATTTTGCCAATTATACAACACTTCTTCGTAAAAAAACTGAAATGTATCCTTGTCGTGTTGCTTTATTGAAGAAAATATTTAAGTTGAAATCAAAATGTTTTGTACAAAGTTTAAAGTTTCAAGTCTTTGGCCATTAGCAGTGGATTTAAAGGGACTGACATTTAGGAATACTATAGCTCTTTGTCAAAAATACACAGACAGTAAATTAGAAAAGCTCTTCAGAGGATGGACATGTTTGTTTTAATTCTATACATTATCGGTTGTAGGAGCATCAAAAATATTCTCTGGTCAAGCACTTTATGTTGCTAATGTAATGAGTGCAAAGAAGCTCTCTTATGTTATGATATATGTTGTTGGAGTTAGACTTCTGACTATGGATTTATTGTTGTTCGTGATTACACATGTGTTTTTTCAATTACAAAAGTTATAGAAATAAAATAAACTGTACTGCTGTGGCTGAGCACTGAAATTTTGTGGCTAGAGACTGCAAATCGGCAGAAAAATTACAGAATTAGAAAATCCTTAATACAATCGTACATACTATTTGTAAAAGTTGTTAAAATTTACACAATATAGCCACAAACAATCCAACCACAAGCAAATCAGAGTTAGGTTGCAAAAAAGAAGCCATTAGACTTACAATTTTAGGCTACCATATAAAAAGACTATAAGACTTTGGTAGAAAATAAAGAATCTCATATATTAGTGTTACAGGCCTTTCAGGAATATCTATCTTAGTATCTTTGAAAATGTTTTAGTAGGGACTTAACTAAAATCCATAAGTTAACTTAGCAACAACAAGTTTTTATCATTAAATTGAGTTGCTAGCAATAAGAATTAAGGCCGCAAATCGAAACTTTGAAAGTAACAAAAAAATTATGAAGAATGATACTGGTAGTTCGGTAAAAAAGTGCCTATTCGTTTTAACATTTGAACAAGTTATTCAAGCCCTGTAAATTAACTATTTATCAGTTTAGTTTTCAAGAGTATTGAGACTTTGGTGTTAATCATTCTAACTATACATATTGAACCAGTTAATGAGGCACTGTTAGTGACCATTTATTTCATTTGACTTTAAAAATAGTGTTAATCATTCCAACTCAATTGAAACAGTAAATAAAGCTCTATGAAATGACCATTCATTTTCGTTTTTTGTAAATAGTAGAATGAAGAATTGGCGTTTTTCATTTGGTTTGTCTTGGACTATTTGACGAAACCTTAGAACGTGACCATGTATTTTGAACATTTTGAAGAATATAAGAAATATTAATTGATTTAGTTTACTCTATCTTTTGAGCCTTATGATGAAACATCTTCTTATATTCATTTCGTTGGTCAGTTCCGTTTGGTTATACTCGCTAAAGGTCCTTTACAATTGGCATTTTTTCGTGTACATAAAATATTCCTTTATTAAATCTAAAAACAAACTTTTGGTTACACTTGCAAAGATGATCTACTTTTATTTACATTGTTCTATGCATTTATCAAACGTTTTCGTAGGCATGCCATGTGGTCTTAGGCCCAGTACTCGACGAAATAAGAGAATTGTGAATGGTCAATACGCTCTTCCTCACAGCTGGCCGTGGATGGCTCAGCTGCTCCTAGACTCAAGTCATAAATGTGGTGCAACCCTTGTACATAAACAATTCGTTTTGACCGCGGCTCATTGCACGGCAGTAAGCAGAAATTTATCTCGTTGGACAATTCGTCTGGGCGAACACAATCGTTGGTTTTCAGGAGGAACGGAACAGGACTTTCAGATAGCCAAAGAATTCATTCACCCGCTGTATAACAGGTATGCAAAGAACGTATTTTTGTATTGATTGCTCTTAAATTAGCCTGGAATTCTACTTGGAGGTAAATGTTTTAATGTTACTACTTCAATGAGGTATAGATAGTTCAGTACTTTTAATGCGTCTCTCTACCCTAAATTTTGTTGGACAGTGGAGGATTTGAGAAAAGATTTTTAGTTGGAAGAATTTGGGCAATAGCCGCCAAACTGTCCCACAAGACCATGCGAGAGTGCAACTTTCGTTAGAAGACGGTCTGCATGGCGGGTTTTTTTGGTTTTTTTTTTATCAAACATGAACTGAATTTTTAAACTTCACTTAAATTCCCCCAAACCCAAATTTCCCTTAAAAATCTACTTTTAGAAAACCTATCTCCTCCCACAAATCTTATCCAATAAATCTAAAAATTTTTTAAATTAAGAAACTTCCTTTTTACTCAATCTGTAAAGTGGTTATTGGCTTTTTCCAATTTCAAAATAATAACGGTGATATTCATAAAAATATCACTAAAAGTACCAAAAATTAGTGCTAAGGTAGAGAGTGGCCTTAAATTAGGTGTAAAAGGCAGAGTGATTTTTCTGCTTTTTTAACCTCATTAATTTCACACGTACAAAGCAACAACATTAAAAGCCCGAAGATTTTGAAATTACTAGAACCTGTCTATACACATCAGGCGATTTCTGCGCTGCAAACTTCCTTAAAACCACACAATGTTAGCAGTAGGATCACCTTAGCATTTTCGCAGAAAATTCAAATCAATGAAATCAACTCTCTGTCGCGGAGGGTCTTCTGTGGTTGGAAGAGCAAGTATCTTAGAAGATTCCTTATGTATTTTTTTAAATTGAAAATTCATTTGTTTTGTACTTTATCAAAATTCAAAAAAAATGGAGTTTTAAAACTGATATTATTATATACCAATCATTCAAAGTCCGTCTTTCTTGTTCTTCTTACTGGAAGACAGGACATTAAGCGCACAGGAACTAATTTTGCTGCTTCCCAGCATGCAAGTGCTCAGAGGAAGGCAATATGCTTCAGGACATTAATTATTTGTAATTTGGTAAGATTCAAAAGCGCAGTTTACAAAACATGTATTTAGATAATCAAAAAGAAAAAAAAGCTGCTTTCGTTCTTCTTTGAAAGTTGGTGTATAATACAACATTTATTGAACTTAATCTCGAGAATGGTGTATGTTTTGTTTTCCCTCAACACACATGTTTCTAGGCTGCTCTACTTTCAGAAACAATAATATTGGATGTTTCGGGAACACAAAACACTGTTTCCTTGGTAAAATGTCAAAAAACCGGCATTTTTGAACAGCTTTCGAAAAGGTGGGATTTCTCGTCGGATAAACCGATCTCGTTGCGGTTTTTAGCATGAGTCGAAACTAGGTTTTAGCTTTATCCTGATACTTTTCGTATTTAAACATATTTCCTATCAGTGATAGGAAATATGTTTAAATACGAAAAGTATTTCACATCCTTTCAGCTTGCCGAGGTTTGCCAATAAAATCGGTCGACTTTTGAAAATTTTGCAAGGGTTCATCCTTAACAAAATGTCAAAAAATTGGCATTTTTGAACAGCTTTCGAAAAGGTGAGTTTTCTCGTCGGATAAACCGATTTCGTTGCGGTTTTTTGCATGAGCCGAAACTAGATTGTAGCTTTATCCTGATACCAAATATATTTAAATACGAAAAGTATTTCACATCTTTTCAGCTTGCAGAGGTTTTGCAAATATAATCCGCCGACTCCTTTCGAAAAGGCGGGATTTCTCGTCGGATAAACCGATTTCGTTGCGGTTGTGTTGACGGCGGTATTTTTAATTAAATTTTTGTCGGTCCATTTACCACAGCCAAGCAAGAATTTTGTGGCCTATAGCCCTTATTCATAAATGGCGGCTGTTTTAATATTCTTTTGATTTCATTCAAATTAGCCCTACTTGCCTTGTTCTTCTGGTTAAACTTTCAAAGAAAATGTTACTCAAAGCGAGGCTAGTAGGGCTAATACAAAAGAATATCGAAATCGTCGCTATTTATGAATAAAGTTCAGTGGCGGATCCAGAAATTCTAGAAGGGGGAGGTGAATAATACAAAGAATTTACCAGTGGCCCAAGGAGAAGAAGGGTGGCAAGTACAAAGAATGTATCAGAAAACTGAAAAAAAGGGAAGGTGAAAATTCACCCAATTCACCCCTCTGTATCCGCCGCTGAGGTTTATGTGCAAACAGCTTCTTCAAGTCTGTCTTGCTTGTTAAGCCTGCGTCACACTAGCTACGCCAACACAAGCGCAATCGGTATGGCAACAGAAGAAAAATCTAGTATGAAGCAAGAAAAGATAATCGCACTCAATCATTATTGGATATTTGTACGCAATATTATACAATCTTTTTACATTTATAATAATTACAGCTTTAAAACTAAGAAGAGTACAGAGTATGTGAAACAACGAGAGAGGGTTAGAGAGTCATAAAGTTTCAAGGTGTATTAGTCTGAAACAAAATCCCCGATAATTTTAAAAGTCGTAAAAAAAGAAACTAAAGATCTTTTATCAAGTACAGCTACCTGTTAACAATGCCTCTTTTATAATATCTCCGTCCTGAAAGAAATCATAATATTTTGTTGACTTTGTGCCAATATTTAATTAATTAATTTATTTTTCTTTGTTTTTTTGTTGTTTTTTTTCTCAATAGTTGTTTATTACTCATTTTGTACACAGTTTGCATTTGATATTCACTCTTTTTGTCCCGCTTATATATGTAAGGGTATAATTAGAACTTTGAAGTTTGTGTCAACCACAAAACTCTAAAGTATGAGAATCATGTTTACTACCTAGGAATCACATTTTAATTGGAAAGAACACATTAAAAAGACACTTGCGAAAATCTCCAGAGGTATTGGAAGTATTGGGATTTTGACTAAAATTAGACACTATATATATATATATCCATATTTCTACTCTTGTTCAACTGTTCTATTTTCCAATTTATCTCTTCTTGACCTATGGAGTTCTGGCATGAGGAAACACATATATAACTAATCTACGGAAAATTATCACTGCTCAGAAAAGAGTAATTAGAATAATAACATTTTCTGCAATTAATGATCGCTCAAGCCCGTTATTTAAAAAACTTAATATATTGAATTTTGTTGACCTTGGCAACTTCATAAAGTAGTATTTACATTTGACTTTCATAGCAATAAATAACCATCTGTTTTTAATCGTTATTTCACACTTATCGCAAACATTTACAATTACAAAACCCGCTTATCTTCAAAGTCGTCATACTCCTTACCAAAACGTAGAACTAACTATGAAAAATTTAGCTAAGGAAGACAACAAAATTAGATTTGTTAAGATTTAAAGTAAACTTGATGGCAATGAGCCAATTGTTAACTTAAGATAATTCTTCACTTAACGTAGTCTCTAAATTCATAAGGTTTTTACTTGCAAAAGAGAGATTAGTGTCATCTGCATGTAAATGAAGGTCAAGTTTCGTAGAAGAGTTACCAATGTAATTGATATAAACAAGAATAAGTAGGGGACCAAGCACGGAGTTTTGACTACCAATTGATACATACTGTTTTCTGTTTGATAAGTAAGAGACAAACTAATTATTGGCTATGCTTCTTATACCAATATTTTCCAGTTTCTGGATCAAAATATTATGTTGAAACTGTTTATCTTTGGATAAGTCAAGGAATATTCCACAAGAAAACAGGCCATCTAAAAAATTGCGTTTTGAATTTTATTTATAATTAATTGCATGAATTGCCGAATGTTTGGCAGGAAGCCAAATTGGTTATTTACGCAAGCGCATGAAAAAGACAAATTTTTGTGTCTATTGTGCTTGTCTAGAGCTTGCGCTTGCGTTTGTGTGAAGGAATAGAGCGCATGCGTGCCAATCTTGCTTGCGTCACTTCTTTTCTAGTGCGAAGGTCCTTGCGCTGAAGATTAGAGACTTTAAGATGAGGGAACGGCAACGACTAAGTGAACGGCAAGAAACAATAGCCTTAATTACAAAACACAATAATTGCACGTTGGAATGCAGCAAGTTGACCAGCCACTCACCGTTGTCTTCACTGATACGCCACGAAAAGCCCGCTTATCGGGTTCCGTGGACAACGAGAACGATAAACAACAAAATCTGACAATCCTTGTTTGCCTTCGAGAATGAACCTTTTTCCTTTTAATGTTTGAGAATCTTATGCAAAGTCCAAATGGAAAATTTATCGATGACCTAAAACGGAAAAACTAAACGAGAAATAATATTTTTCACAACCTCCGTCGTTATTGCTCCCGTCCTCAGTCCCTATTGAGTTTGGCTTTTACTTCGTGTAGAAGACACAGATTTTTGAACCAATCAAAAGAAAGATAAAGCTTTCTGCAACCTCATTTCGCCCAATCACAAACCTTGTTTAATTCTGTGTCCTCTACACCAAGTAATACCCATTCTTTTAATAAGGCTGTTAGTGTGAAGCAGGCTTTAATCAATGTTCTCAAAGCTTCGGGAAAATATATTAAACTAAGTTACCTCAAGAGAAAGTACTCAGTCTGCACAGTGTCCAGTCTGTATTTTGCATGAGTAAGTTTGGTAACTTGCTTATGAACTTCAGCTGTAAACAGGAACTGAATCTATCTGGTTTTACACTTTTAATCCTAATATCATATAACAACTTCTTTGCCTTTGTCCGTTTGAAAACTAAAGCTGTGTTCTATAGTCTCTTTTCACGTAAACGTGACATTAATAAATATTCCAGTTTTCATAAAACGAATTGCGTCACCACGTTCGTCACATCAACAATAGTGAAAATGCAAAGTTTCGTTGAAATTTTTCACAATTTGGCGGACATATGAACATTTGATGTTGAATATTTTGGCAAAATTTTGTAAAGAAAATGTATGGGTTTTGCATGATAACGACGCTGGTAGGGCATCAGTAGCCTCGTTATAATGCTAATTTTATACATTTTCCTTCAAAAATAACTCAATTTTTTGGCTTGAAATGTTCATCTATCCGCCAAGTTGTGAACAAAAAACAATCAACAACAAGCATACAACAAACAGAGAAATTTCAACGAAACTTTACATTCTTCACTATCTGATGTGCTGATACAATTTGTTTTTTGAAAACAAGAATATTATTTACGTGAAAGGGGAGTTTTCTATATGTAGGTGTCCAAAAACGAAACACTAAAGCTCCAAAGATATTGGGATTGTAAGATTCTTACCCCCCCCCCTTCCCCTCTCCATTCTTTGGGGATGGGGTACGCTATTAGTTTTGGGGTAGGGTTGTGCAGCCCTTGTCTTAAAATAAAAAATGTAAAACTTTTAAAAGCAAAAACAACTCAAACTCTACTCCACGGTTTGGCCAGATCCGCTCTTTGGATCCTCTCTCCACACGCATTGCCTGTGGTATGTTTTGGCATACACCAACCAAGCTCCCACATGCATGCGGTTGGAGATAGTGTTAAAGTACTTCTCTGAACTCGCCCTTGTAGATTCATTGCTTGTGGTTGAAAAGCTATATATACCGTGTGCTGATGAGTCCTAACAAGGACAAAACAGCTGTACACAGTTACTCCAGTTACTTGCTTTGTTGTTACATGGGTGAAGCTGGTTGTGCGCATGCGTGCAGGTTCTGGCCAAACCGTGGAATAGAGCTTGAGTGGTTTTTACTTTTAAAAGTCTTTAAATAAACCCTGTTCTTATCCCACACCCAGGAATGTTTAAGATTGATGATACCTTTTAGTAATAAACCATACCCTCTGACTAGGAAGAATGGGCAACCACTTTCTTCGCAATTGACGTTAAATAAAGCATTATTATTATTGACGTGTAACAATAATTACATAATATGAATAACAAGGAGTCCAGATAGGATTTGGACCCATGACCTTCCACTTTCTGGTTGGATGCATTGCCAGCTGAGTTACTGGTGAGCGAGGGTCGATATTTTGAGTCTAGACTGAAACCGCATCTCGCAGCTACACAACCTAGTAATGACTTCCTGTTACTCTACTTGACCTGAAGAATGCCTTTGGCAAAGTTTATTACAACTTGATTATATCATTATCACATTCCTGATCATATCAAAACTCTAATTAAAAGCTTGTACACTGATTTCAAAACCTCAATGATTACAGGTGATTTTCACACTCCTTTTATACATATTGGTCGCGGTGTGCTTCAAGGTGATTGCTTAAGCCCCCTTCTTTTTAACTTATGCTTCAATACGTTTCTTTCGCACATTAAATCTGAGAAGTATAACAATGTAGTTTTTCTCAAAAGTTATTGAATCCAGTCCACTGGTTCCAGTTTGCTGACGACGCAGCCGTCACAAGTGGCCAAGAAACAGAAAATCAGCTAATAAATCGCTTTATATATAATATATAATCTGGTGTCAATGGTCTGACATGGTAATAAGGGTTGATAAATGCATTACTTTTGCCTGTTTTGGTATCACGAAACTGTGCACAAAATCCGTATAATATTTGCCAAAACTGTTTAAAAATGGTGTATCTTGTCCCTTGTGTCAAAATGGGTGATTTCTTTTGTTACTTAGGTTTGATTTCGACTGATGTCTAACAATCAACACATATGTGTGAATTGACCTCTCTTGTTCAATATCTGATGAATGAAGCCATTACATCCTAAAAATAAACTTGACATTTGTAGCCGCTATGTCTTCTCAAAACTTTCCTCGTATTTTACTGATAATAGAGAATATTGATTCAATAGTGAATAAATTCAATTGTTAATGGCTTTAATATCCCAATATCTATATACATTTGAGCATAATAAATTTGGTCTTAATATTTGTCCTCCCTCTATCAAATTCATTCCATGTCAAACAGTTCTCCGAAGTTCCTCGAAAAAAGTTTGCAATGCCAATGATTCCATTAAAGATCACAGGAAGTTATCAAGATGCCACACTAACATTCAATATAATGTTTACAAATCTACTTAAGAAGTTCTTAAAGTTTTTTTTTTCTAATTAAGAAGACAAGTTGCTAAACTATCTAGCCTTCTCAAGGTAAAGAATTCTTTTTCAGAAATGTTATTCAGTTTTCATTATCATCTGTTAATTCTGTCTGCATGGTCATCTGTCCAGTCTAATCTACCCAAAAACATTTAGAACTTTACTATTCGCTTCATAAAGCAAGAACTCCCTGGCTACACGCAAAAGTTTGTTTAGACAGCGATCGTCACAAAGACTCGACTGTTCTTTCTGCTTTAGTCCTCAATCAGTCCTCCATGTTGTTGCTGGTTTCCAGCATTACCTTCGGAACGGTTTACTTGGAGGCACGACTCAGTTCTAAACTTCATTGTCACTTCACTTTATGCTGATGTGAAAGGTTATTCGAGTCCGTCAGTTATAACTAGTGACATGCAATTTCCGTCCAGATCTTCTTTTTTTAATACTTCAAAGTGTTTGTTACTTTGTATGTTCTAGGGTTAACAGCTGGGTTTGAATCTAACTTTGCAGAAACCGAGAATACAGGCCCGTAGCCAGGGTTTTTTTTGGGGCGTTCGGACGAACCCCCCTTTTTCGGCGAACCCCCTTTTGCCAGCGAACCCCCTTAGCAAAAATCAAACCTATTGTAATTTATTACAGACTTGCGCGGCATTTTTGC
>JAOTRI020099823.1:0-14325 GCA_028564885.2 Zoanthus sanctaehelenae
GGGGGGGTTTATGGGATTGAATATATTATATGTGTGTGTATTGTGTGTGTTTTTGTGTGTGTACTTGTATAAAATACATAATATTTTTATTAATTGGCTCCTTGACACTTTTAGCTTTTTAGTTATTTTAGGAAGCCTGTACCTTTTTCATTAAATTTTTTTTTTTACCTTTTATCACTGTAAATAACATGCAAATTATGGTACAAATAAATGAATAATAGCTATTGGCAATTTACAAAGCGTGGTAAATTTGTCCCGGGGAATACCGAGGAAAAATTCATTCAGTGTTCAGAGTCGGGGAATCTAACCCGGGTCTTCGGCATTCAAAGTCCCAGCTATGATCATGCACTGCGCCACGCAGTGTATTTGGAAGCGAAAGGGGCAACGGGATTATTTAAACAAGAAGAATTAAAATGGTTGAGTTAATAAATGTTGTCATGGTTAGTAAAAGAACAGAAGATTTATGAAAATGAAGACAAAACGAACAAGGAGAAAACAGTTCTAAAATCAGAGAACTTGAAAGCGTATGTTGAAAGTTATTTATAATGTAAAACTCTCAACAAAACACAAAACACTCCCAAAAACATTCGATAATACTTTGAGCTGCTGACAGGCTCATTTATACATGTCGGTTATTCGCTGAAGCACGTTATTACAATACTTTTCAGCAAACACTTTGTGTAAATTAAAGAAAAACTGTCAACGAGTTAATCATGCAGGTGACGCCAAGTACAAAACAAGAATTTATTTGATTTTATTTGTCAAGCCACGTATACCTCAAAGTCCATAAACCATGTATAAGTTCAAGCGTTTCAAAAATGGGGAAACTTTTGGTGTATGTTTTCGATTCGAAAATCAGCTCCTAAAAGTTTGCCTTTGAAGATATATAGGCAACATTGACCAACTATTAAGATTGCTAGCTGATACATTACAACGTACAGTGACGTTGAGATTTTGTCCTTGTTGTAATGATCATGATAAATCAATATTCTTTATATCTTGAAACAAATGCTCAGAAGGTGACCAGTTATGGCGCACTCTTTGTTTCAATTAAGTTCTTTAATTCGATTTTCTAAATTCGATAAAACATTTTTTCTTTCTTCGCAAAGCTTTTGTTAGCCATTTGGACAAACACAAGCTGCTTTAATTTCTTTTCATTTGCAATTTCGTGCTCATAATATTCTATCCCGATTTTTATATGCTTTACGGCCTACTTTTTGGACATTTTCAACCACATGTTCATAGAAAGGAAAGATAATCAAAGCAACAACTGTTTTTCTAGGGAAACAATTACTGTTCTTAGAGAAAAAAAAATCCATCCAATTAATAGCTTAACTCCGAATCTGAAAAATTGGGAACAAAAACTATTGGTTAAAAAATGAACCTTGGGCTAGCGATAATCGGCTTTTGAGCAACTGGCCCCAGTAGAAGCTGTTACGGATTAAATTTAAGTACCTTGGAAAGATGGAACGCTGAACTAGTTTTGGCCAAGATGGTCAAACAAAGTTCCAAATCGCGGAGGCGTCGTCCGGGATGAGTCCGTGACTTTGTAATGAGAACCTGGTAGGCGCGGCATATATTACGACTTACTACATATATCATATATGATTACATGATTTTATTGGTTCATATTTACACGTTATCGAACTTCATTTATTGCTATATATATTTATTGGACGCTCGTCACTGTCACTGGATTATCATAACTTTGATAATGTGTCAGCACGACAAGTTTACAATCTTGTCTCAGTCGTATCTGCCTTGCTATGACCTCCTTGTTTCCTGCTGAAACATCCATGCGATGTACTTTCATTGTTGCCGCTGGTTGCTTCAACAGCACACTTCCTTGGCTTGATGCAACAATGCAGAACACAATACGTTGGCCCAAAGATACTGACAAGTTCTCTGCGGAAGGATGTGTTCATGATCATGTACAGGGCCGGATTAATTGCACTGTTCATATGGGAGACAAATGCAAGCAATAATTCTACTGTCAGGGAAGGGGTGAGCTCTCCATAGGAAACAACTAGATGTAACACGTGGACAGGAAGCCAACAAATTGCGAAGATTGTAATTACAATTACAAGCATGCGCACAACCTTTTGTTTGAAAATCTTTGGTTTACGTTTGTTTGCTTCATTCATATTACCGGAAATTTTTTTAAACCATAATTATCTTGCAATAAAAACGTAAAGAATCGAAATAAGGAGAAGTGGTAATTGATAAAGGAATAAAAATATCAAAAGAAATTGAATTTTTGCGGCGGTCGCAGTATTTGTTAAAGGAGACCAATCATACAAGCAGTTAAAAGTACCGGATGGTCTTTTTATGACCCGGTGTGCCATCCCGAACGGTATCATTAGAACTGATGAACAACTCCAAATAAAAACTATTAATGTCTTGAAGTTCCGGACCAGTTTAAATTTTTTGAAAGGAAACAGGACTGCAAAAAACTGATCGACAGTGACGAAAATAACACTAAAAATTGAAGCGGAAATAGAGACTCCAATAAGAAAAAGAGATGCCTTGCAAACAATTTCCCCAGCAGGGCCGCCAAACCATTTCATTTTCAAATACATGATCTTAACGCTGTAGGGAATAGTAATTACAGCGACCAACAGATCTGCAGCAGCCATATTTGCAAGTAAGTCAGTGTTCACACGAGTTCTCACGTGTGCTCGGCTGATGACTATATATAGAACTAAAAGATTACCAAATAAAGCAACAACAAAAATGATTACATAGGCGATTGTTAGAGAAACTAAGGTCGTCACATTTGGGTCGTGCGTTGTCATAGCAACTTTATCTTTTGAAGAACTCCTGTTGAATATGAAAACATTATGTTCAGAGCCGCATAAAACATTAATTGTTCATTTGATTAATTTTAAAAGTTAAAAAGTATTTATATATAGTTACAACTTGGATTAAAACTTGTTGGGTTATGCCAGAATACTCAATGAGCAGTTAAGACATTTCAGAAAGAAATGTTTTGACGTGATTGCTGACCTCAAATTTTTTTTAACTTACTTCTTCAAAGAAGAAAAACACAACATGCAGCGGTTGCTCTGACAAAGATCTAACACAAGAATTTCAGTTACTGTAAACGAATATTTTTGTTATAATAATATACATTAAGAGAATATGAAGATTGAAAATGGATCAATAAATAGAAATACCCTAAAATTATGAACAGACTCAATCTTTTATTTTGGATATAAAAATTTGTATGACCCCGTAAAAAATTTGATAGGAAGTTTGATTTCTTTATTAATAGAGAGCTTAAGCATTACGTTTATTTTTACGGCAAACGGCAAGACAAATCATGTGACCAACTTTTTCCCGCGCATGAAGATTGGTGTTTTGGCCTACTTTATGTGATAATCATTGGTAATTTTCTTTAGTTCTTATCAAGTTCTGTCGAACTAGATCCCAAAACAAAGATATCGCCTCAAAAAATTGACCAGAACAAAAAATAATATCACAACCTAAAGCCATTGAGCTGTAGGATCTTACTGGGAAGGCACTAAAACGACGTGCCCCACAAAAGTCCTGAAAGGTTCAGCAGTTTCATAAGAGAATCAGCTTCAGGTTTTTGAGCTTTCAGATCTAGACTGGAAAATATTTCTTTGATAAGTAGAATATTTTCTATAAAAGAATACAATTTGTAAGAACATTGACTGATTGAAGAAGAAATTGGCCAAGCTTTAAGAATATCTTAAGAATAATTCTGAGGAATTAGGAATACAACTTTGGATGTTTGAAAAAAAAACATTGCAGATAATATGCATTGAATTATACTCTAATTCTAAATTCAAATAGCCGTATATTAAATATCTTTTGAAAAACTCTTCGATACCGCAATCATTTTCAGTCATTTGGCCCCAGGGATCCTTACGCTGCTAACAAAACTATCACATTAGTTTCTGCTACGTTGCCAGCGTAGTGGTTTTTGAAAGTTTAGTGGTTAGCACGCCCGACTAGTGATCAGGGAGACGTAGGTTCAAGTCCCGCACAGGGCAAACTGAACACCAATTTTTTCGGATAAGTGAGTATTTTCATTGTACGAGTCTTTCCCAGCCTCGAAAACATGTATTTATTTTAGATTATTGATGTCACTCTAATATAAAATTGATATCCATACCGTAAAAACTTTCCGATTGGATTTTTGATAAAACTTTTAACTAACCTTGGTGTAATGTTGTATCTGCCCCTCTGATTATCAACTCTCTAGCTTACTGTGACTTTTTATTTGCAGGAAAACAATAGCTGGCGATTGAAAACAAAAATTTAAAAGTTTTTGCGCTTAACAAGAAACCAAATTTTTCTGCGAGTTTACCCATTTAACACATAAATAATTGATTTGTAAGCCCCTTGCAGTCGGTTCGGGATGTATCTCGTGTTAATATCCTGTTTGGTGTATTATGCCTCTAAAGCTATTGTTAAATCATTGGAAAATTGTTATCTAACAAATTACGTTAAAGTAATATATATTTATCAAGAACTGAAACACCATGAGCCAAACGTAAAGCCAGACATTCGTGCAAAATTAAATTTGTGATAAAACTTTTAACTAACCTTGGTGTAATGTTGTATCTGCCCCTCTGATGATCAACTCTTTAGTTGAATGTGACTTTGCAATTGCAGGAAAACAATAGCTGGCGATTGAAAACAAAAAGTTTAAAGTTTTTTCGCTTTAAAACAACAAACCAAACTTTTCTGCGAGTTTACCCAATTTACCCATTTAACACATGGGTTATTAGTTTGTAATCCCCTTGCAGTTGGTTCGGGATTTGTTCGTGTTAATATCCTGTATGGTGTATTGTGCCTCTAAGCCTATAGTTAATTTATTGAGAAATTATTATCTAACATTCAAGTAATATATCAAGAACTGAAACACCATGAGCCAAACGTAAAGCATGACATTCTTGTTTAATTACTACTATATTAAGTATAGCATCATATTTAATAACAGTCTTAATCTGTTTCAGTTGAACTACCAATTTTTTTAAAAAGGTTTCAAACCTGACTGAAGGCTGGTTTGGCCAGCCGAAATATAGTTGTTTTCTATAAATTTATATACGTCGTGTTGACTATTTTTTTACTCTTTAGTTTTTAACTTTTCATCGTCAACAAGAGTTAACTGGCTCCGACGTAAGCAGTAATAATTTTTGTGTGGTTTTTATTTATGTAACGATTTATGTGAAGCTGTAAGTGTTTTTCTCATTTTATACATTTTTTGAACAAAAAACAAAAAAAGAAATTGTCCAGAATTCAAAACACACTTCTTAACAAAAATTTTATTCTAAGATTTACGAAAGCTGCTCATTGTTAAATTTTTTGTTAAAGGTTAGTGTTTTTTACCAGTTATGTAGGTTCATTATTAAACAAGACATCAGCACGACGCAAAACCTTTAGTCATATAACCTCAAAATTTATTTCGGTTGCATTCAATCTTTCCTAACTGCACAATATCTTATGAATATTCTAATTGAGCTAAATCTCGGCCAATGAACAGAGGCAACAGAGATTGGGCTCAGTTCCAAGACTCGGAAACACGATGCAACATTTCGTGCAACATCGCGCGCAACAACTATTTTTGAGGTGGACACACGGTGCTACAAAATCAAGCAGCATTTCTCGTGATAGCGTGGTGTGTTTACTAATGCAACATTACAACAATCAAAACGGCATCCAACAAGAATTCTTTTGAAAAGAAAACTTTTTGCGTGCAATGTTACAAGAATAGAGCGCGATTCAACTTCAGTTTTGTTGCGTGCAATGTTGCATGCAACAAAACTCATCGGTGGACACACGCTGCAACAAATTTGTTGCGCATAATGTTGCATCGTATGTCAGCGCCTCTACTTGTGGCATTTACCCTCTTTTTTTAGTATAAGAACCAGTACATTTTACCAAGGCACATTGTTCTTAATTTGTTTACATCGAAGTGGCTAAATGCCCGACAGTCGGGAAGGGCCTCAAATAGACTAAATGTCTGACAGTCGAGAATGGTCTGAAATAGACTAAATGTCCGACAGTCGGGAAGTCCGGCAGGCGCTACGCACCTCGTTGGCTATTTACCATCCCATATCCAACGCGCGCTCTTGGAATAATTGTTAAATATACTTAAAGCTTGGGCTACCTGTGCTATCTGCGAGCCACCAATTAGGCAATTCAGTTTTTATAGTGTGAGGTCCAAACGAAAATGGTAACCAGAAGTAAGAAAAGAAAAAAAGGTTGTAGTCCTGTCTTATGGGTCAGAAGAGGTAAAAGGTTGGTTCGTCGCGATTGTAGTCTCACCGTTAGTGGTGATAGTGTTGGTTCAAACGAGTTATCACAGATAACATGCAGTTTGGACAATGGAATTTTGCGCTCAACACCAAAAGAAGTAAAAGCGTCATCTTGCGATGTAGACAAAAACCAAAGGAAGAAAACAAATTCAAATGTTGTACCAATAAAAAATGTCCACAAAACGAATATTGTTGATTTGCCAGAAGAGTGTTTGGTTCTGATTCTCTCATACTTGGGACCACATGAAATATGTCGAGTTTCGTCCATTTGCAAAAAATTGTTTGAAGCTTCACAGCACCCTGGCTTGTGGTGGAAAGCAGATTTCAGGTTTGTTTCATTGATGAGTACGAAAATTGTAGCAGTTGATACGCTAGAGGTAGAAACAATTATGACAAACGCACAACGGAGAAAACTTTTTGCCATGTTTCTCGTCAAACGCAAAGCTGCTCTACGAAGCTTGGTAATAGATTTCAATGCTTGCGAAGAAGGAGACATTATTATAAAACTGATTGAATGCTGCAATGTCAAAAATTTAACCTCAGTGGACATGCGATGGTGGAAAAGCTGGGATTATCTGGTTGACGGACAATCTGTAAAAGAAGTCAGTGCATTCCAGCAAATTTTGCAGAAGTTGTTGCAGTTTTGCCCAGGAATCAAGTTATTGAAATGCGAGATTGATCTGTCGGAGAATACAGCACGATTAATTTCTCAGTTTAGATCTATTGAAAATCTTTCTTTGGTTTTCCTGCGAATGTGTAGATCCTTGTACACTTATGTAGAATACGGAATGGAGAGTTCACACCTTGAAACTATTATCTCTTCTTTACCAAATCTCCAGCATCTAAAGATAAGGACGAGACAGTCTGTCTCCGATGATTTTCCCGGTTATGTGGTGAGGTCAGCTGTGCTGAAGACATTTGATTGCTCTTGGTGTAAATGTTTTAGAATTCGTGATCTCGACCTTCCTAATCTTCATACCTTTGAAGGGATCAACAGTTTTGACTTTAGATCATATCAACCTTGTCCTTGTATTTTCAAACTGATTGAGAAAGGCTGCCCAAAGATTCGACAGCTAAACAAGAAAAAGCATGATGCTAGTGGTTTGAAAAATTTTAGACTCAACAACTTTCAGAAACAGCAAATGTTTATTTGTTCTTGTCCAGAGCATGCACCTTGGAGGGAAAACGTTTAAGGCTAGCTTTCTCCAAAAAAACTAACTAAGAATACAATTTCATCAGTCAGAAAAACTTTCTATAGTTTATTCACTTTTTAAGTCCTTATCTTTTACATGAAAACTTTTTTCATCATTAATTGCATGTACATGGATGAAAAACAAATTATTCGCAATGTTGAAAATACATTAGCTTCAACTTTCTTTCAAAAATTTCAAGAAACATTACTTTCAAATGAGAAACTAGCGGTCTACAAAGAAATAAAAAACAATTACTTACATGAAACTTACTTATTAGAAATAAAAAGTTTGAACAAAAGGACCACATTTACCAAATTACGACTTTCTGCCCATAATCTTCCTGTCGAAGTTGGAAGATATTCAAACACTCCAAAGCAAAATCGTTTGTGTACTCTCTGCAACCTCAGTGAAATAGGTGATGAATTCCACTACTGCATGATGTGTCCTCATCACGAATTTCAGAAGCTAAGAGCTAATTATATACAAAAAATAATTTTGGTTAACCCGCAATTCAATTGCTTAAGAGAAAATCCTTATTTTCATATATAATCTCAATGGCTGATAAATCTATATCTACAACTACTGCAACTTACTTTTATAAGTTACTGAAGTTGTATGATTTGTTAATGAAAATATGAATGATTACCTGTTATAGGAGTTCAACTATTTTTTTCTTTTTTCATTTTTTAGACATTTGATAATGTATAATGCATTTATAATATGGTATGTATATTGTAGGTAACAACTTGTAAACCGAGTTACATACCTTTGCGAATAAATTTTATTAAATTAAAAAAACTGAAGAGAAATTATACAATTAAGTATACTATTTAATCCAAAAGAATTTTGTAATTCAAATTTTGACCTACTGGTAGTGAACAGGTACCTATGATGTTGTAGCATTCATAAGACATCCTATTCATGGAATGTGATAGCACCTCAAACTGAATTTTCCTGACAATAGTTTTCACGATGTTTTGAACTATAAATTCATAAAATTTGCCTGTTGACAGACATCACACCAGAACTTCATAATTATAGCTTTAATGCTGGGTCAAAAAATAACAACAATCCCAAAACTGCTTTGCATGTTTCAAGACTTAATAAACATATAAAAAACTGCATTCAACTGTTTAAGTTTTGAAAATTAGTATTGGCACCAAAAGATTCAACTTTTCATCTGAATGATAAGAAGGAGTGTTGTAGAGCTGCTTCTTGTACAGTTTGTTTTTAAGCCACATCCTGATTTTTGTAGTTGCAGATGATACCAGCAGTAGGTACTTTGTGTTAGGTTGGCATAGTGGTCATCAATCGTGCCTCCCATCTCTATGACCCAGGATCGTCGATTCCTGGGCCTGACATGTGGGCTGAGATTTGTTGATCTCAATCTGACTCCAAGGGTTTTTTCTGGGTACTCCGGTTTTCTTCCTTTAGCAAGTTTGACTTTCATGCCAAGATCTAAGCCATTGAGTAAATAGACATTGGTTTCTGGCCTGGAACAACAGGCAACCACATCCTTTGCAATTGATGTTAAATAAATTATTATTATTATTATTATTATTATTATTATTATTATTATTATTATTGTTGTTGTTACTATTACTATTCCTCGTCATTGTTGTGAAAGTAAACACACAGCTCAACTTCAATAGAGGTTAATGTGGTTTATTTAATGTTTCGGATTCTGTCTTACATAAGTCTCTCAAGTTTTCTCTTACTATATTACCATATTATTAGTAATTAAAATATCTTACTAATAATAAATAATAAACATGAGTCAGATGAAGAATGTGTGACAAAAACCATCCCAAAACCAATCGAGATTAAAAGAAATAACACAATTTACAGAAGGTAAGCAAAATACACTTATTTTATTCTCTTTATTTTGTATTTTGAAGACTATCTGTCAAAAAAGAAAGCAATTTTGGCAGCAAATTCAGTCAAGATATAGAATGACCGTCGGAAGTCCAATAAGAATGACGCAATTGGTTTTCCAACTGTTTGATTTGGTGGCCTGTGACTGAGTTTTGAGCCAAAGGGCCTAGAATCAACTTCCTGTGAAAAGAAGGCTTGGTTTCAAAGTTGTCAACAGTAAAAATTTGCCATGGCGTGCGATGAAAAAGGAAATGGTGGTATGTTTTGGATTTGTTAAGTTGCTCAGACAATCGCTAACTCGTTTTTCGAGTTTTTAATTTAATTACAACTAATTTGGTCCCGTTTATTAGTGATAGAAAATTTCGACTAAACCTGGAAGATAGGCCTATTTGGGCTTATAAAAATGAAATACTTCTCGCAAGCCGAAACATGAACTAATGGTAGCATACATATGTATTCGAATTTTGAGACGATTTTCAACTAGTGTTTTGAATTATTCGTTGTAACTTGAGTTGCGTAAGCACATAGTACTTCAAATTCATTTAAGGAAAAGAAGTAACGTCAGTCTTGTTTGTAAAGTATCGCGGTTGGAGTATTATATATATATTATCATACAAATTACAATATTATAAATTAGAATATAATTTTTGATTCGAAATTCTGTATTTTTCTCTTTAAACACCAAGATATAATTTCTTCATTTTACATCAATTACTACCTTTGTATGGTCTGAATAGAGTAGCTACAATAAGTTATAATATTTTGTTTACTAAGTATTTCTAAACCATTTCATTTAATTAGTCACAGACCATTGAACATCTCTTAAGATATTAATATTTATTATTATTCAATTAATCCGATTCTTATTTAAAATCCCTTAAAAATAGGATAGATGAATGCATTTCAAAGATTTTCCTATTTGAAGTTGTCCTATAATATTTAGTACCCCTTCTGGGGTAGGTAAAATGAGTGCTGATGTTTCCTGTGATGCATTAGTAAAGAGCTTAATCAATGTTTAGACGTTCTTGTTGTCATAGAGGCCAACCCGAACTAAACTGTCACTGGATGTCGTGTACCTGAACATGTCATGTAGTCATGGTGATCTTCATGAAGGCCTACAAACTGGTTTTTCCCTTGGCTAAATTGCAGAATACCCGGCCATTCTCTGTAATTTATTCTGCGCATTCCTCGTTCTTAAGAAATATATGCGCAGTTAAATCTAGAACAATAGTGGACGGGTAGTGGACGGGTATTCTGCAAATGCTCCTTTCCCTTTGTGTTGGTCTGTCAGAAGTGCAAAATGTTTTCATCAAAGTTATATCTTCAAGCACCAAAAAGATTGACAATAAATCTTTTTAAAAAGTAAACTATTGACTTACAATTACTTTAACATTGACTTTTGCTCCAGTTTTTTGCTGTAGGTGCAATAATAGTTGAACTAAAGAACCATTTAGGAAAAAACAAATCAATATCAGATTTTTTACTTCAAACTCATTTTTTCTGTTCAGTATAACATAAATGCACTTCTCTTCTTTTGATATTTAATCATATTCTGTAATTGCCTTTGTATCAATATATTGATTGGTAGCAGGCCAGTCAAACTGTAATTTGAAACTTGAAAACAAAATTGAAAACTTGAAACTTGAAACCTGTTTTACAATCATTTTGTTTATAACTGCTGTTCTTGACCCATATACTCTTGGAGAATTAACCTTCATCATGAAGAAATATTCCAGTGCTTATTTTCTCTATTGCCCCTTCTACTGAAGTCAAAGACACTCAACCACTGAACACTACAGAGACCTGAGATACCACATATGTGTGAATTATTTATCATTATTTTATAAATATTGAAGCATCTAAAAGTTCAGATTTTTTAGTTTGTCATATCACTATTCTATCATTCTAAGGATGTTAAGAACTTTCTTGCAATCAACTTATATTTCTGTGTTGAAGTTTTTTAAAATCTCTGTTTACAGAACTTGTTATTTTTTGTGCTAGGGTTTTGTTCCACTGCAGCTAACTATGATGAAGCTATCCTTAAACAAGTGGACAGCATCCAAAAACAGGTCAAAGTAGCTTTGTAATTAAAGATTAATTTAATAAATCATGTTACATTTTCTTTGATTTACAAAGGGTGTTCAGAATCTGTGAATATCATATCCATACAAACCATAAAATTCTTATGTTAATTATCGTTCAACATTAAATAGCATAGATGAACCCATAGATGAACAGTTGTAGCTTCATAACTTAGTTGGTTAGAGCACTGCACTGGTGTTATAATTGTCACGGTTTCACATCCTTTATGGAAGTCTAGTTATCTATAGGACCTAGTTTATAAAATAATATTATATTAACTTAAGTAGTGCATGTTATTGGATGAAGAGCCACTGTTCTTGTGGAGATACCAAATAAAGGCCTTATTATTATTGTTATTATTATTATTATTATTATTATTGTTGTTGTTGTTGTTATTACTCCAAATTTAGTGCCACTTTCTCAAGTCATGGCATTTATTTTCATCCTTGACCTAGTTCGTTAACAGATATAGCAGCCACTGTTCTTGCAAAAATGCTAAATAAAGCCATTATTATAATAATTATTATTATTTATTTTCTTAATATAATAATTATGAATTATTATCACTAATTATAATATTAATATACAATGGTTGCTGATATTATATTTCAATTAATCAATCCAAATTTGAACCAAGTTTATCCCAGGCCTGTAATTGGTGTTGGCCAAATTTACCCTCCCCCACAAAGAAAAGAGAAACAGACAAGTTTGGTCCCTCTGAAGGGCAGACATGATTGGTGCAGGCAGTAAGATCTTTGCTTTTCAACCAAGAAGCATTGAGTTTGATTCTAGCAGTTTGCTACAATTCGAGTATTGGTGTGACCTTTTCCACCTAACCAAGTCAGCTTTCCATCATCCCTCCAGGCTAGGTAAATGAGTACCAGTGTCTTCTGGGAGCTTACCTGCAATGGATTAGTGTCCCATTCAGGGGGAGTAAAAGACTCTCATCCGCTTAACAGTGCCCACTTTGCTCATAAAGGATTTAGGTACTCTATGGAGAAACTTAGTACTATAATACTACAATTCTCAAATATGAGCTCAGGGGTGTCGAAATCTATGCCCGACTTGCGTTACGTTGGGGACCTGGACAAGTGAAATTTTGCTGTTTAGTTGTCCAGAGACAAGTAGGTTTTTTCATGGATCTAAACTTGCAATACAGTAGTGCTTTAAACTGGTGTTTTGTAATTATGCCGTATTTTGTCATATTTACACCGTTGCGAATTTAAAGTGAAATGTTTTGCAAAAGTATTGTTCTTTAATGAGAGAAATTCGTCTTGAACCCCGGAAACCAGAAACATTAATATCGAGAAAAGATATCAGTGTTCAATATCAACAGATGGGGTTAATGAAGTGGAACTCAAACAATTCAAAGGCAAGTTGATTTGGGGTTTGGGCAAGTAGATTTTTCATATTTACTTGCCCTTTCTAAGTGCTTTCATGCCCTTTCATGCCCTTTCATGCCTTTTCTAAGTCAACAAAGCACATATACAACCTTTTCTCTTTCTCCAAATACTCCTCTTGCAACCTTCTCAAAATAAACACTGCATCTATCGTTCCTTTGCCTGGCATAAAACCAAATTGCATCTCACTCACTTTTACCACACGCCACAATCTTTTCTCCAGCACCTTTTCTACAATTTTCATTGCATGTTCAAGCAACTTCACTCCCCTAAACATAGAGAATATTTGTTGGCACAAACATGAAGTTTATCTTTGAGTGCAACAAATGTGCAATGTTTTTTCCACAAGAAGATAAACTTCATATCTTTGTTCCACCATATAATTTCCTTTTTATTACACAGATATGGGTGTTTTTAAAACAGAAAAACCTACATAAAAAGATGGGAAAAAAACAAAGGAATCACATCAGCGATATCTTCACTAGTGACTACATCAAAAATATGTCACTCATATCCTGGATATAGTTTCATATAAATAATTATTATTACATAGATGAAAGTGTATTGTTATCAGCAAAATTCATGCAATTGTACAATTGGTACTTACTAAATACATAGAGGATACTACTGTACATGATGCAGGGTTTTCCAAGGTTTCAAATAAAGTTGAAGTCGAAGAAAGTGAAGTTGGCGTAGACAATTACTCTTTAGATTAAATATTTCAAATATTTAAACAGCAAGTGTTCTTTTAGTTGCTGGCGGTGGAGCCTTTTGCAGGCGGCAAAAATCGCTGGTCACTGGCCAAAAAGGAAAAGCCTGATGATGGCGAGAACATACAAAGATGCAGGGCTTGCACCTTATTTTTTGTGACAAAAACTTCAACAATGGTTGCAATTTTGCAACAAATTTACATCTAATAAGCTAATAAGAAAATAACCGCCACAAGTTGCTACTTTAGCACTACTTTACAGCTGTGTTTTTTGCAACTAAAATTTTGCAACCATCCACGACCATGAAATCCTTTTAATTTCGAGCCCCGAGATGAAATTTATATGTTCAAGCCATAGATATGAGTGTTTTAAAATAAAAAAAAGAAGATGAAAAAAAGACAGGAAAAGCAATGGAATGACGTCAGTAATATCTTTAATAGTTATGAAATGAAAAAAGGCAGTCGTATCCCGGATGTAGTTTCATATGAAATTTACGAGAGGCATATTTTACAGTAAAACACTCGTATCTATGTAATAAATATAAATAATTCTGTACCTGGACAGCAGTTATCTCATCTGCAACTGGCTTGAGCATTTTGTTAAGCACTTCCTGTTTATACAAAATACGATGAACATGGACCATTAAACTTACAGAACAGTAATGTTATCAGTATGGCAGTAAAACTGCTAGAAATAAGCAACTAGACGCGTATACACGCGTTTACTCGGGCTACATAATGCTTGGATTCATAATTATGTTCTAAATTTTATTTAT
>JAOTRI020099834.1:3664-14325 GCA_028564885.2 Zoanthus sanctaehelenae
ATTCATTTATCTCGTGGGGCATATAGTAGTGAAGCATTCATTTATCTCGTGGGGCATATAGTAGTGAAGCATTCATTTATCTCGTGGGGCATATAGTAGTGAAGCATTCATTAATCCCATGGGGTATAGTAGTGAAGCATTCATTTATCTCGTGGGGCATATAGTAGTGAAGCATTCATTTATATCGTGGGGCATATAGTAGTGAAGCATTCATTTATCTCGTGGGGCATATAGTAGTAAAGCATTCATTAATTCCATGGGATATAGTAGAGAAGCATTCATTTATATCGTGAGGCAAATAGTAGAGAAGCATTCATTTATATCGTGAGGCATATAGTAGTGAAGCATTCATTTGTCCCATGGGGCATATAGTAGTGAAGCATTCATTTATCCCATGGGGCATATAGTAGTGAAGCATTCATTTATCTCGTGGGGCATATAGTAGTGAAGCATTCATTAATCTCAAGGGGTGTATAGTAGTGAAGCATTCATAAATCTCGTGGGGCACACCTTTGACATAAACTTTTCAAGAATTTCGAATGCGCGCTTCGCGATAACGCCACAGAGTTTATTTTGGGTGCAATTATAGCCGAATAAATGTAGTATTAGAAATTATGTGTAAAAATAATGATATATTTATAGGAATTGTCTTAATCCCGAAAGCTGAAACGGTTGTTTTTACGCGGCGTCCAACAGGTTTTTCAACACATCCGTCAATTTTGTTTATTTGGATTACTGAATAGTTGAATTATCAAAGTATATGCGGTCAATATTTGTTTTCTGCCATGTTTAGATGAAATTTTATCATGTATTTCAAACTAAACACATATATGTGAAAGATCTATAATTCCGCTCATTACTCCGAAAATAAAAGCAATCAAATTTTTTACGCCCACAATTTTGATTGTCAATTTATCACTAATAAGATTGATCAAAACCAGATCGAGCATTGATGTTTTAAAAGTGACGATGCAGCCGAAGGAGAAAATTGCATTTAAAGATTTGGCGGTAAAACCAATCATGCCCCTTGTTGTAATCAGTGTTCGAAAAACTCGTGAAATTTAATACAACAATTATTCCATTCGTGCTTGTTGGATGTGAAATGATTATAGGCAACTCGGCGCTACGCCCCTCGTTGGCTATTTACCATCTCATATCCAACGCGCGCTCTTGGAATAATTGTTAAATAATATCAGTCTGCCTTGATCTAGGGTGGGCCATCCTGTACAAGCCTTTATGGTTTTTTGATGGTTCTCCCAGCCGTAATATTCTATACATATAATTATTGTAATAAAATATTTTTGTAGCACAAGTGGCAAATAAATAAACAAACAATGTTGCATGCAGTTCCGGTGCTAACGTTATGTGAAGTTTTCAATTAAACTTTTTCCTTAAAAATCTTTAACTGTTTTTCTTTCCAGAAAACAATTTACAATTGATAAAACTAAGGGATAAGGATAATTTCAAACCTAAAAAACATATTCTGTATGCATTCAATTACAAATTATCTAATTACAAAATCAAATTTTAATTAACCATTTAACATATAGGGTGTTAACCCGTAATTCACGTTTAACGCTCCTCTTAAAATTACATACAGTGAAGCTATTTATAGTGTCTTAATAAGGGAGATTTATTCACATTCCGGATGCTCTAAACTAACATGGGGTAAATAAGTGTTTTAGATCCAACTGAAGTTCTATTGTTCCTAGGAACTTTCGCATACTCTTAAGCAATTAGAATGTTTTTCCTTTGACACCTCTTACCTTCTCCTTCCTCCTCCTCTTCCTCCTCTTCCTCAAACATGTAGTAACCTGCTGGGCTAATTTGGCTTCCAGCTGATATGCGAGCCACCTGTGTTCTTAGGTAGTTCATCTCATTACCAGGAAATGATGGATAACTCACAATCTGAAATTGTTTCAAAGTAATTTTTTTAACAGGATACAGTGCGATTTGATGGCAGATACTGTGTTACATATATTCCACAACCCACGAGAAGCCACAACCTAGATGATTACATACTGAAGATAAATAAAACTCATATGTAGCTGTCCAGCTAAAGAATTCATGTTTCGTTAAAGATTTAAGATTAAATTGTCATGTCTTCAACGTTTCCAACTAAGGAAAAAAAACAAGCTTACAAATTAGTCCAAATGCATGGCAAATTTTAGAAAAGTTGGGCTGATGCTGCAGTACACTTATTCATTAAACATAATAAACACGATTATAAAATAATTTAAATGGTACGCGCGTTCTAATTGGTTGGAAAACCGTTTTACATTATAGCATGTAAACGCAGTTTCCATCTTCTTTCGTTAGTTATTTTATAAACCGCTTCGCGTCGTGGTTTCCTATGCTTATCTCGTGTTCTCCCAACCTCCCGCGTGTTTACATCAGGTTATGTAAACACGGAAACCATTTTATATTTCTTAATTGTTTAATCCTTTGCGAAACAAATGAAATAATTAAGTTACTTCAAAGCAAGATTAACTCACCGAAGCGTCGAGCCTTCCAGTAAAAAACTTTTTTATTTGTCTTGCCGCAACTATCTGAGCAGGTGTCACAGGTGGTAGTTTAATCCAAGCCTTGCCAGCTGCAAACATTTATTGTTATAAATAGTTAATATTGTTAAAACATAGAGTAGTAACAATCAAAGATTAGTAAAGTTTTTGCACGTCTATGCAGTATTACCCTAGTTTTCCATATCTCCCATAACCATGCCAGCCAGTCGATGAGAGAAACATTTTTCAAAAGTGTCTGGTATCACACTGTTACCCGCAAGATTTTCTCACAAACTTCACGGGAGTGGACAGAGACTACCAGCAGTATTTTCCGCCATTGAACACACATATGTTAAATGTTGTTATATCACAGAAAATATTAAATGTTGTAATACATATCACGCAATTAATATATGCAATATGAATTCATCTTAGAGTAGATATTGGGTTTATCAGATCTGTTTTCAAATTTAACTTACAACAACTGATTAAACTTGTCAATTGAATTAAAGACAAAAAGAATCAAACACAGCAGTGTAAGCTGTTTTGTTTCTTTAATGTAAAGTGAATAACAGTTTGGCTCTCACTAAGGAGTCAGCTTGGCATAATGGTCATCAATCGTCCATCCCACCTCTACGGTCCAGGATCGATTCCTCAGAGTTCTGAAACTGCGCTGAGATTTGTTTATTTCAATCTCCTTATGACGGTTTTTCAAAGGGTACTCCGGTTTTTCTCACTTTGCAAAGTAAACTTTCGATTATGTAATTATATTGTTATTATTATTGAAACACTAATATATTAACATGAAACAACAATTACATAATAAAATTATTAACAACAAGGAGATACTCGGACAAATATCCAAGCCCAGGATGGGATTTGAGCCCACGACCCTCCGTGTTCTAGTCGGATGCTCTACTGACTTACTGACGCATACGAACTCACTAACAACATCGCACTGTCACATGTCACATCACATGCAGCCTTCTCAAAATGAGCCGGTTGCCGGTACAATAAGCCACCTCCTCTTGGAATTTGACCGTCTCCTTGCCGTCAAAAAATGTATTATTTTTACTAATAACAAGGAGAAAAGAAAAAAGAAAACCGCCTCCAACTTTAATATAAACTGCTCCTCAGAAACATTTTGAGAAGGCTGCCATGCATATCAAGATGTGGCCAACCAACCTCCTACATGAAATTATTACCGTCGTGAGTTCAAATCCCATCTGGGGCTCGGATTTTTTTCCGTGTATCTCTTTGTTATTAATATCATGAAATACTAGCACCTATTAGATACCACTTCTAATTCACTAAAATAGAAAGGATGGAACGTTTTTAGGATTCACTTTGCAAAGAAGTTTCATATCTCAGCAGAATCACGAATTAATCAAAACCAATTTTGATCTGGGTTTATCCCAGTAAACGCAGGTGGCCGGATTTACTCTTCATCTCGCTCGATTCATTGCATCCTCCTTAAGCTTCTTCAAGCCAACACTCTTGCTCTCCTTCTCCACTTGCATTTTCATCTCTTCCTCGGTCTTTCTCGCTTCCTCTTCCCTTTCACTTCGAACTCTAATGCTTTTATCAAAACATGCCCGTCGTAACTCCTTAACACATGCCCATACCATCTCACTGCATTGGCTTTTGCCATCTGAACCATTGTTTCCTTCAATCCTAACATCTCCATTAGGTCCCCTGTCTTCTTTTTCTCCATTAGTTTTGCACCACACACTGCTCATCTTAAGCGAAAACCTTTTTGAGTTAAGCAACTCTCCACATTCCTTGAACTTCAACCACCCAATTGTCGGTCTTGCTGTCACAGCTGGCTCACAACCACCACTTGCATTTACTCTATTCCCTAAATTTCCATTCCATTTCCATCCAACATACTTTGATACAGCTCCATCACCACACCAATCCCAATCTTCCCACTTGCTGCTATCATTTCAACTCTTACTTGCGAGGGTCCAGCAGCCTTCCCATTTTTATTTCTCTTATCGCCTTCACTTCTTCTTCTCAACTAACCTGTTTAACTGGCCTTCCACCAATTCTGCTTTCACCTTCAGATCCAACTCATTCTCTTCATTCATAATTCTTTCCCTCTTTCTTTCTGACTCAAATTCTGCCTACCATCACAACCTCTCATGCATCTTCCTCCCTCAATATATTTCCCATCTTTTTTATTGACTTCACAAGCCCAAACGCCTTGTTTGGATTCTTATTCAGCTCCCTCTGCTCTTGCTCCCCTTCATTGCTTTCGATACTTTTTTGCCCGATTTTTCATTTACTGATATCTGGCCTTGTTTGCCTCAGTTCCACTTTTACACACCTCTTTATATATGTATCCTTTTTTCTTGCTATCGCCTCTTTCACATCCTTGTTACACCTCCATGTTTCCCCTCGATCATTCCTTCCTCTTTTCATGGCACATACCTTGTCACAAGTCTTCAAAACACCTTTCCTAAAATACTCCATAGTACGGTGAATCAGTGCTTACCAGCTCTCTTACTCTTCCTTCCAAATATTGCCCTTGTATCATCTTCCTTCAGTTTCTAAACCTTCCCTCTTTCAATTGCTTTCTTTCTCACCACTTTCTTCACTTTCTTCTTAACCAGATCTGTGACAAACAACCTCTGCTGAAGCTCACCTGGGATGACGTTCACATCTCTCGATCACTTTCATTTTCCCTTTCCCACAAGTACAAAGCCACTGTACATCACTTTCTTCTTCATCCCTTTCCTAAACCATGTCCTTGCCACACACAACTCCTTTTCAACACAAAATTCAAACATCTTTCCTTCCACATTTCTCTCCCCTATCCCATTTCCTCCATACAAACCCTCATAACCGTCAATGTGTTAACCAGCTTGTTCATTAAAATCACCCATACCCAATACTAGCTCACACTCACTGTTAAGACTTCACTCACTCCTCAAATCATCATAAAAATACTCTTTCTCTGAACTCGTTCTGCCACTTTGCGGACCATAAACACATGATTCTCACTAATTCTGCCTCAATTGCCATAACTAATGCCATCACTCTATCGCTTTTCCTTCGCACCTCCGATCCACAACCACAGTTTATATCTCCTACCTTTCTCTCCCACAAACCCTGCTTCTTGTCCTCTCCAACTCACGTCTTGCAGACAACACACATCTATCTTAATTCCTCACACACTTCTGTACCTCTCCCACTCATACTCAATACATTCCAATTCCCTAACCTCTCCCCAAGCCGCTAATCAGGCTTCCCATCATTATGCAAGCAGTGCTTTCACAGCCCAGGGTAAGGGGTTGCACCTTTCTGTTTGTGGTAAGCAATTGCTGGTGGAGAAGGAGAGTAGGAGTGTTGGTTTGAAAAGGGAGGATGCAGTGAATCGAGCAAGATGGACGGTGGGAGTGGAAGAGATTGCTGGCAGACAGGAATAAATCCGGCCACCCTTGTCTACGGGGATAAAACCAGATCAAAACTGGATTGATGATGATGATGAAGTGCAGCCCACCCCAGCCTTTGGGCTGCCTGGTGCCCATGCTTTTGTACTGTCAACATGAGGGTTTTATAAGAGCATTATTTTTATAGCCCTGCTGGCACTACCCACAGTTACCAGCCGTGGGCCTAGCCTTTGTCTGACGAAAGACAAAACGTGCAAGGCAACAGATGGAACTATTTACCCATAGATCGGACCCTAACAGGTTTTACCACTCTGGGTAAGAGTGGACCAGGGAGCAATGGTAATTAACGGATAACTCAACATTCCCCACAACGCCAAATTTCCCGAACTGAAGCCTTACCACTAGTTGCAGTTTAAAGTCATACCAAGGATAAGACGAAAGAAGAAGAAAGACAAAGAATTATATCAAGATTTGTTTTATTAGGCATTTCGCTTACGTTCAGTTGTGACAAAGAATATTTTCTTGTTTGTACCCATTCTATTCTTCTCTTTCGGAATAGGAGGTGGCGGTTTCCATTCAGATTTCGGAGTATCATCCTCTTCACCACCTTCCTCATCTACAATTCGACAAAATTAAAACATAAAGTAAACATTGTATAATGTTAGTATAATGTATTAATCAATATACTGTGTAAGTGTAAATTCATTGTATATATATGCTACTTATAAAACCATAATATCTTCCTAAAAAGATCAGTCTTCAATATACACTAATCGTGTGGTCATGAGTTTACAGCCAGTTCCAAATTCGTGTAGCTGGTTGACTGGCTGGTGAGTTCTTGATGAATTTGTGAACAGATACTATAGCAAAATTGTAAGTACATGCGTAGGATACGCTTTGGTAGATCACGTGACTGACCATATGCTGTTGTGCAAACTCCGGTGAGGTGAGTTTTATAGTTGCTCGATTAGTTTATCAGTTTTTGCAACGAAAACAAGATAGTTGAAAGATTTAACAATATCAAATGCTAATTTAATCTTAATTGGAATGATTCAAAGTTTTAGCGAAAGAAAATTTGCTTTTGAGTCTTTCAGCTCTGTGACCTGCAAACTTGTGCCATGTTTCAAAGTGAATTTTTTAAAATAATTCATTCATTATTAATATTATTTATACTCATGATGACACAAGTTTTTTAAAAATTACAAAACAAATTTTGCAAATTTTGAACATTAAAGCAGTTTTAATTCTAAAGAAAAACAATTACCACAGCTTATTTCCGATTGCTTTAATTTCACTGTGTTGTAATCTAATGTTACACATTCGCATCAGATCGTAGCACTGCACTTTCAGCTCATAAATGGTGGCTATTACATTTTTTTGTTATTTTTTTGTCCACATTTGAATTAGTCCTACTGGCCATCTCATGAGTAACAAATTTTTTTGAAAGTTCAACTCAAGAACGAGTGTAATAGGCAAGGGCCTAATTTGAATGAAAGCACAACAATATTAAAACGGATACCATTTATGAATAAGATCAATATGTAACATTTTATCTGTTCAAAATAAAGATTGAAATCCTTTTTAAAATCTTAGATAAAACATGACCTCTACATAAAGACCTCAAATTCGATCCAATTACAGGAAATTAAATTGAAGGTTTTCCCAAAAATGCTAAAAGTCATTCAAAATGTTATTGAAAAATGCCCACACTTCCATTACCTTTCCAAACAATCTAACACCTTCGTCTTACAGTAGTGGCTTTTATTTACTTTACGAAAGACTTCTTCTTATAAAGCTTTGTTTCGCAAACTTTGTCTCTGGTTGCTTGTTTCTTGTTTTAAATTCACCAGTTAAGATAAATGCATTTGATCACAGACCCGTGTGGCTTGATTACGGGTTGCTACTCCAACATAGCTGTGTGGCTAAACAGCCAACACAAGTCAATTTATCTATTAAAAATAAGGTGTTTAACCAGAAAGTAAAACACTTTTACACATTTTGACTTATGATGATATGAAAAAGTTATGGACCATGTATCTCGAAAGTACTGTACAGGCACTAATTTGTAGAGAAAAAATACAACCAGTTTTTAAAGGCTACTGCAGTTTCTGGGAAAAGTTGACAGCTCTCACAAGAGATTTCTAAAAAAAACACGAAAACACATGAAGAAAATGAAAAGTCCAAAGACGAATATTTGAACTTCAAGTGAAGACAGCCAAAATAGTAAGAGGACATACGAGTTCGATTGATTTTCACTTTAAGTCAAGTTTCATCCATGTTCTTTTAGGGAATATTATACCTTGCAATAAAAATAAATTAAAATAAAACTTAAACTAAGCTTTTATATTAGTGTGTGTAAGAGTTCTTTTTAAAGAGGTGTATAACTTAGTAAAAAATATTTCTGATTCAAAATTACCACGATTTATAAGTGTTTTAAAGAGATAAAAAATATGACTTCAAAGTAAAAACATAATCTAAATATAGAACTATACTTCGATAAAAAGAACTTTAGGATTACGAACCTTCGTTCTCCTGTTCATCTTTTGGTTCTCCTTCATCACCTTCACCCTCTGCGTGCTTTTAAAGAAAAATGAAGTACTTTACTAGGGTGACACACAAGCATGAACGGGACTACATGAAGACTGGTATTACACACAAGAATAAATATGTGGGACATGTTCCCTGAGGCCAACTACTGTGGCATGAACATATATATGTTCTCTGACAATATAAAAGGACTTGCTGAATAAACAATAAAAATAGAAACCTTCAGGATGGAGGACGGGAACGCCAACAGCAACAGCTCACATAATCGCAATTCTGGTGAGCTTTTTTATTATTTTGTGTGTGGGTTATTAGAGTTTTGTTTTCTCCGTATTGAACTTTTTGATGCATTGATTCACTCTGAAACAAAGCAAAACTGGGAATATTTTTGTTTCTTTTCACGTTCTATTTCCATCTATAACCCATGCAAAAGCTCAGTAACATAAAAATTAAGTTTCAATGCAATGCAAAACTCAGAGTTCTCCAGCTGTTCAAAAACCACTTACTATTTTATACCAGATACTGCTCACAGTCTCATTATTTATGTATATGAAATTGCATGAAAACAAAAGTGTATTTCGTGACTTAAGGGTACAAGTGATGGTACAAGAAGATCAGACGCGCAAGTACGTACCTTATGCATTTTAAGTATGAAAATGTGATCGGAAGCAGGAAAATCTTAAGGAAACCCGAGAGGGATTACCCTTACGCTATATTTAATAGGCAAGGTTCTTCATTTACGTTACATACAGTGTGTGCGCCTCCATAATGTACCATTTAATTTGTTACTGAGGGATTTACTAAAATATTTGTTGTACTAGTCTCACTAGAAGCATGAGACAAACATCCAGTGGAACAGGCGAATTTCGAAAAAAATTAGCACTTTGCCAAAAGCCACTAAATAATCGCGTGCATATCTGAGAAAATCCTGACTAAGTGGCAGAAGATCTCACGAGCAAATTCTGCAATTTTTCTTCCGCATAAAAGACAGAAATACTGCCAACATTTTTTCGAGCTTTTTGTGCTCATGTTATTCAATCTTCTGGTCCGCTTTCAACCTCTATTGCATTTTTTCAAAACATTTCTTTAGTTTTTGGAAGTTTCTTTTTTGTTGCCTAGCACCGCTTTGGCTTGAAACAACAAAACGAATAACAGCCATTTTGTTTTTGTTTTTAAATTTGGCACTTTGTAAGTGTTTCCATAGCAACTTCCTTACTGCACTCAATAACCCATTCATAAGAACAAACTAATTATACTCAGGCGTCACTTCGATACGGTACGCTGAAAGTAAGAGCTCTGCATTCACCCACCCCAGCACTGACATATTGACATACAAATTAGTCTCCTTCCAATTCTTCTACTTTTGAAGCTGTGTTTTATCTCATTAATCCTTACAGTAATTCAATGACTTCGAAGTAGATGCCTCGGTAGTGATACCAGCTGCCTACTTCCAATATGGATCCCTAGCACCAACTTAGTTAGGAACCCACACATTGGCCATTTACTGCAGGCATCCTTGTTGACTCGCAGGAAGAACATAAGCAATAAGCTAGCTTCAATCAATAGAACTTTGAGTACCTCGTAACAGCACCAGCGATGCAGCGAAAAGAAAGGTGTTCAGCTCCAGTCAAAAAGACTGGAAACCCATAAGGTTGGTCTGCCTAGTTGTGGAAAGCAATGTACCACATTTTACAATTTTTACTAACATTTCAATCCCTGGTCACACGAGATACGAGGGAAATCGTTATTTCTATCATTTAATAACTTACTTCCTCTTCATCATCCTCTTCCTCCTCTTCTCCTTCTCTATACTCCGCCTCAGCGATATAGTAGTTGTTCTCAATTCCAAACAATTTACCTAAATGCAATAACCAGTACAGATATTTATTAATTAATCAGATATATGAATTTACTTGATAAAGAACCTCTCAGAGACTGCGATGGAGTGGCACATTCAAAGAAGTCAGAAAAGGACAATTGAAGAAGATATATCAAAAACGCTGTTTCTTCAAACCATTGTCCAAATGAAATTTCACAATACTTACAGAAGAATCTTGAATGAAATGGTACTATGGACATCAAAAAGTGCAACATGACGAATACTGACCAGTTGAAGAAACACTACGCATGTGCAGCTAGGTACCAAAGAAGCGGCAGTAGTAGACAGCTGTTTCGCTCTTATTAGAGCTCGTCAGTACTACATAGCCTCAGCCACATAGGA
>JAOTRI020099845.1:0-14324 GCA_028564885.2 Zoanthus sanctaehelenae
ACATAATTCGTGCTTCTGTACATGTTATCGAAACCAACATCGAAACAGACGCGAGATTCTAGAGGGAGTCCTGGGAAAAAGATTATTTGTCCAATGGTTGTGCGAAGAAATATCACGTGATAAATATTTCAAACACTGCTGCACTCGTTCCTGCTTCTTTTCGAATTGGATCACTCATGCGTGGAAGCTTAAACGAATATCGTTTTATTCTTCCAGTGCATTCATTGTTCTTTCGGAAAAATTATGTCTGGGCTGTCAGTTGAAATGCTTAGTTAGCAGGTCAGGGGTTAACGTTGCAGCAAGGAAATAACAATAATTCATCAAACACTGGTCACTCAGGCTTGTCGATCGCGGGTACTATTCCGATCGTTAGTGAAGATGAAGTTCTCGTTGGCAAAGAAGAATTTACAATGGAACAACTTCTCTCCAAACGGCAACGAAATGGAAAGGCCACACAGGCACAGCAGACATTCTCGGGAGGTAACAGTAACGGCTAGATCTAGAGATCTTTTGTTTGAAACTGAATGATTCTGCGAGTCAAATTGTTTCATAATTTGAGCGCCAAAATGTGCCGCTCGAAGAACATTCAAGCATTCTCAAACCATTATCCTTTACTGTAAGCAGCAGAATAAGTACTTAATATTTATTTTTATCGCAAATGAAAAGAATTTGCTCGGGTAAATGAAAGTTCACAACCAGATTACTCCTTTCTCACTACTGTAAGCTAAATAATAAGGTCGGTAATTCCTTAGCTTTACTTTCCGTCTGGTCTGCTGATCATGTACGGTACTTTCCGCATCACCAAAAAGCTAAATTGTAGTCCTATATATTTGCAGTACGTTTTGAGAGAAGCAGCGAAAAGTTCTGGTTCGTGGGAGAGTGCAGGGAGATATCTTCCACGGTCAAGGAGAAATTTATTTTAAAGGTAAGCTCAATATTAAGTTAATTACACAGTACAATTATAGACCTCCTTAGCTTAGGCGGTTTAATTTATTTTCCCATGGTAGATAACGTAATGAAACTCTTGAGTACTCTTGCTTTCAAATTTATAAATGCAAGGAAAGAAATTATTTTTTAATAGACATGTGGACTAGTAATATCACTTCGGTTTACTATAGCTAGTCCACCCCATTTTTTACTAGACAGCTTAGAATGTAAACGGGCGCGGAGTTTTCATTGAAGAATATATCGAATTTTTCCGATAAAGCAGTGAGAAAATTTTAGGCTGGATTATTGAAGGTGGAATATTTTTTTCAAATAAGAGCGAATCAAAAGAAGAAACTTGTGAAGATGAGTGTGAATGAACAACGGTATTTGAAAGTTTGGAGATGCTGTGTTCGCTTCTCTACAATCTCGAGAATTTGAGTTCAGGTTCCAAATAAATTTTTCTCCTTTATTTACGAAGTTATGGTGTATTTTGTAAAGCTGAGAAGATTTGGGGAGAACAAAACAAGCAGGCAAGCAGTTAGCAATTTTTGCTCAAAGAACCATGTGACGCGTAATTATGCGATACTAAATTTTTAACATTTTGGGTTTCTTTGCTACGATCTAGATCTACCATTAATTTCATCTTAATAATCATTTACACGTTCTCTGGTTAAAAGATAAATTTATATTTGTTATATTTGGTTTCGCATCGAACGTTTTAAAATCTTTTTTAATTTCAATTTGTTATGTATCTTCCGATATATCTTTACCGAGAAATTTAAAGGATAAAATTAAAATTGGTTGATCATAAATGGAAACATAAGTTAGTAGTATTTATAATTACATTTGAGAAATGGCGAGAGTCGCCAAACAAATGACAAAATTAAGTTGTTGTTATTGAAAACTCTGAACGGCTTTGAAACCTCCACGTGGTCTGTCGAGTTGTCAAAACCTGTTACGTGTATTTGGTCAAAAAAATTATCTAGTTCTTTTGTAATAACGACTTTTATCAAGGACTGTGTTCCAGTTCTTACCAATATTTTCTTGTAGGAATTAACGAGAAAAGAACCGAATAAACTAAGGAAGTTTACTTGCATCGGTAGTTCGTCGTGTAATCAACATATGGCGCGTCTTTTTGGCACTAGCTCAAGTTTTTGTGATACATGTGTGAAGGAAAAATAGCTTTGAACACAATTTCTTGTAACTAAAAGGATAAAACTTAAATCAAAAGCCAAACAACAAATTTAAATGTTGTTTGAAAACATTTTTCTGAAATGAATTATTTACTTATCATATTATTTGTAGTATAGGTTGGCGGCAGGTTGCACAAAACGGCAGATACTTGAGTTATTTTTAAATTTTGATTTGCACAATAATATTTTAATTTTTGATTTGAAACGAAATAATGTTACTTGGAATACTATCAAATATATTTTATTGCTATGATTTTTTTACTAGAGTAGATATGTGAACTAGTTTGTAGTCAAGTTTACTAGATATGGTAGCCATCGATGCTATGTACCATGCAAAATGCCTGGCAGCATTGTACAATGACGTTCGTACAAAATCGAAATCAAAATCTAAGGAAGAAAAATCATATTCTTCATTACATGGCCTTGCTTTTGCTTCGTTAGTATCATACTTAGAGGAATATCCACCATGCGACAATGATGTCAATGTATTCAAGCTTGCAGATTTAGTGAAGCTGTATTCTGAACGGCTTGAGAATTTAGGTTGTCGTAAGTCCCAAACTAATGTCAACTCAACAAGGCTAAAGGAACGTCTTTTAGCATCCGTTCAAGGCTTGGTTCGTACACCCATGGGAAACACGTGTATTTTGCATTCAACAAAGAAGTCGGTGCAGCTATTCAAAAAGCTTATGATGTGGATTATGATTCTGAAGCATTGCATATGGCAAAAGCAGCTAAATGTGTTCGCAGAGATGTCATGAAAATGAAACAGTCATTTAATGGGTCATTCAAATATGGTTGTCAAAAAGAATATGTTCCTGCTTCTCTTCTTGCTTTGGTAGAAATGTTATTGGAAGGACCAAACAAGCTGAAAAATGCAACTTCTGAAGAAGAACAACAATTACGAACTGCGTCATTGACCATTGCACAACTAGTTACATTCAATATGTGCAAACAAGAATCCAAAGCAAAGACCAAAGATCATAGTAGAGATAGAGAATGCCCTCTTCCCATCTATACATAATCGGAGTTCTATTACATCCTATCACAAGCTGGGAAACTTAGAGAAGGACAAAAGTCTGATTTGGTCAAGTGCTTGGAAAAGCTTATTGTGTCATCACGCGAAGCACCCCAAGTTGAGGTTGTTGATGGTGCTGTCCTTGTGCAAATGATTAAGCCTGGTAATGCCCAAAAAATCCAAGAGAACGCTGATCGCCTCTTTGTGCCTCATGTAATGAGACAGTCTGAATGTGTTCAAAGGCTAGATGTGATTTGGGATATATACCAAGAAAACAGTTAGAGGTTTTCAACACGCGAGAAGCGTGGGAGTTGCATACGCATTAAAGTTGATTCCTTCACCAAAATACCAAAGAACTGGCAGGCTTTCCTGCGTTCTAACGATAACAAGACAGCTCTCTTTAGATTTCTGAGTAAGCAACTTGAAGCTAACGCAATTGCTTGCAAACAGATTCTGTGCACTCATGAAGAAGCAGATACACGTATGATTCTTCACTTACAGCACTTATCCAACTGTGGATTTAGAAAGCTTCTTATCAGAACTGTTGATACCGATGTTGTGGTCTTAACAGTATCTGGAATACAAAGTCTTGATGTCGAAGAAGTGTGAATTGGGTTTGGAACTGGAAAACATTTTCGTTATATTCCAGCACATACAATAGCTGTTCAACTTACAACAAAGTAAAGCTCTACCCATGTTCCACTCGCTAACAGGCTGTGATACTGTGTTCTTTCTAGCTGGAAGAGGGAAGGTTACTGCTTGGGAAGAGTGCAGTGTGTTTCCTCATATCACAACCACTTTAGCATCACTTGCTGCAGGTCCGGCTCATATTTCAGATGAAGAATTTGCTGATATTGAGAGATTTGTTGTGCTGCTTTACAGTAAAACATCTGCCGAGAGAGACGTCAACAAGGCAAGGCAAGAGCTGTTTGCGAAGAGTAGCCGAACCCTAGAGAACATCCCACCTTCTAAAGCAGCCTTACTTCAGCATGTTAAACGTGCAGTTCTTCAAGGGGGTCACATATGGGGAAACATGTTAATAGCTAAACCAGCACTTCCATGTCCATCAGAGTGGGGCTATGAACAAGACGATAACAACAACTGGAGACCTCTTTGGACAGTACTCCCACAAGCTCAGAAAACCTGCTATGAATTAATTCACTGTGGCTATATACAAGGTTGCAAAGGACACTGCAAATGTTCCAGAGCCAACTTGGTTTGCACCGCACTGTGTCGTTGTGGTGGAGAATGTTTGGATAACCAGTAGCCAAAAAAACACTACTACATAACACATCGAATTTGAAAAAATCGTGATATGATGTGATATAATTATGTGTAAATAGACAATAAATTTACGTTATTGTTTTTGTATATATATCATGTACAATATAAAAAAAATAATTGTACTTTATGTCATATTTAGGGTACATATTGCATTTTCATTCTTAAAAATTACATATTTATAACATCTGATGATGTCATATGTCACGTGACTAAGCAACCGTAAGTTTTTGATATGTAAAGAACACAAAAATGTCCTCTTACATATTTTTCACATGGTATTTCACATGTGATACTGTGAAATACCAGGTGAAAATGTGGAGGCCGTTTCACAGGGATTTCACATGATTATTTTCACATGGTATTTCACATTTCTGTGAAATAGTATGTGAAAAACCATGTGAAGTCCCTGTGAAAACCCCGCGAAACCTTAAATAAATTTCACATGGTTTTCACATGAAATTCACACACTTTTCGCAGGGTTTCTCCCAGTAGTGTAAGTTGTTATTGTATTTATACATAAAGGTTGGTATTTTGAAAGTTACTAAATCAAAGATTTTAACAAAGTTTAGATAAAGGAGTTGAGTGCTCATGAAATTTAGAAAATGTAATAATACGAACAACTATCTTTAGCACTAAATATAGTAGCTGTATAGTAGTCTGGTATATGTTACCCCATGCTATTAAACCATACATTAAAAATGGATAGATCAAAGTATAGAATAAGTTGTTCAAAATCCCTGAATTAGCATAATATCGAAGTTTCGATAGGAGATACTTCATTCAATTTTTAGCAATGAATTCAACTTGAGCTTTCCAACTTATATTTCAGTCAATATAAATTCCTAGATATTTGAGGCAATGGGATTGTTTAATAGCTTCATTATTTATGGCTAAATGAAAAATTTGCCTGAGTTTCCTTTGCGGTGCATGAACAAAAGTAAAGCAGGATTTATCAATGTTAACTGGTAATTTATTGTGATTATTGCTTATTTCAGAGTTCAAATTAAATTCTAAAGTATTAAAATCTTTATTTCTATAAAAGATTTGCATCATCAGCAAACAGATGGAATTTAAAGAGATTAGAGCAAAAATGAAAGTTATTTATGTATAGAAGAAAAAGCAAAGGGCAAAGTACAAACCCCTGAGACACTCCAGAATTTTTAATTATGCTGATTTGATGATACATTATTCACAATGGTTGTTTGTTTAGGTTACTAAGATAAGACATGAACCATCTTTTAGCTACCCCACATACACTGTAATGTTCAAACTTGTTGATAAAGAACTTGTGTTCAACCGTATCGATCCAAAAAAATTCTACAAAAAAAACCCATGTTCATCAACTCTTTTTGTATTCTAACAACAATGCCTAAGGATTGCATGATCAGTAGAGTGCTTTGCCTTAAAGCCAAACTGTTTATCAAAAAAAAATATTGCTGTCCATGAATTTAATTAACCTGTTATATATAACTTTTTCTAGAAGTTTATTGAATATAGAAAGTAAGGATATTAGTTGATAATTATTAAGAGAACATTTTGAATCTTTCTTGTGAATTGGTATAATATTTGCAAACTTGAGATAGTCTGGCACTATACCTGTTGCAAAGGATGCATTAAATGAAATTTTTAGAGGTTTTGCCAAAACATTTTTAGGAAAATTTTAAATTCTTGTTGGAATGCTGAAAGGGCCTGTTGTTTGTATGAAAACCATCCACATTGACAAATTATTTTGAATGATTCACTAAGCGGTGTTCATATCCATATTTTCCTAAATTTATGTACGCTTCCCAACAGTCCGATATAATCTTTCAATTATTGGCAAAAGCGTTGCCTCGTCTCTTTTTTCTACTTTTATTATAAGAGAAGTCTGCCGAGCAATAACATTACATTTGGGAAAAGAGTATATTAAGCTTCCAGGAACAGTAGTAAAGGGTGAAGAACTTGTAAACAATTTTTACAGTGCTTATGGTTTTCCTCAATGTATCGGGGCCATAAATGGCACACACATTGAAATCAAACAGCCAAAAGTAAACTGTACAGATTACATAAACAGAAAGAGTAGACATACTTTAAATGTACAAACAGTTTGTGATTACAAATACTCTTTCATTGATGTGGTTGTTAAATGGCCGGGATGTGTACACGATGCTCGTGTATTTGCCAACTCCAGAGTGAGCAAAAACCTAACAGCTGGGAAAATTCCATCATGCCTGAGGGTTGTTGTATGTAAGTTTCCTATGACTTTAAACTTAATTGTAGTTATATTTGACAATTTTTTGTTTTTAGTAATCTGCTCCTAAGAACTTCTTTCAACACTCTAATATTAATTCTGGAGTAGATACCGCCTTATATTCACAGCTCAGCAGAAGTTAATCTTTTATCACGTTTGATTGTATATCTGAACATGGACTAGAAACTACCTCTTTAGTACCTCATACAACCCTTATGCTATTTCAAGCAAAATATAAATCATTAACTAAGACCACCAAACCATTACTTGCAGTAATTTTTCACGTTTGATGTCAGTTTGCAGTAATAACTCGGTATTAAAGAATGTTTGTCTTGAGTTCTACAAAAAAATCATAGATACTAATATAAACAGTATAATTATCATTCACTAAACACTGCTTGAGCATTAGTATAACTTTTCATATTAATTTCAGTTTTTGCGAGCACTTCAACATTTTCATTACTGAATGCCAGCCCATTCTCTGTTATTCCTCGTTCTTTAACAACAAACAACGCGCAGCTGTAAATCGAGAACAACAGAAAACGGGTTTTTTGAATTGCTCCCAAAACTTTACATTATGTTCATATAATCATATAAAACGAGATTAAAAAGCTTATAAAACACTAGGTAGAACTTCGTAACTGCACTTTCACTCTTACATGATCATTACAGTAAAGGACAAAATTTTATTTCTGTTGACTTAAATTATGCAAAAATTTCATTTGTGCGAGCCTTGTAATTTGTTGCCTACAATTTGTTCTCAGCTCCGATATTTTGCTAACCCATAATTTTTTTCATCTTTAACAATATAAAACTTTTGATATTATTCTAATTCATTTACTACTTTTTTAAATATTTTAATCACATATTTACCTATCAGCATCATTTATCTTTAAAGGCAAATCATCTGCAATTGAACATGCGGCCCAAAAACCCTTAGAGGCTGCAGATCTCGATACCACCATTATCGGCAAAGCCACCTCTTCTGGTTTAGTCAAGGCTATTGTGAGTAATAGCAGATTTTATCGCCAGAAATGTATGACATACTTCATAAGTTATTGAGGTCAGAAAATGCTACTGGTGACGTACAACTGCTTTGCAAACTGTTTTCTGAGAAAGATGTTCATTTCATTAATCCACAGAGGAAACAAGAGTAATTAACTTGGCTCAACCAAGTTAGTAAACGCAGCAAAGCTGGTTGCAGTTATGGTCCAAGAACATGATCTTGTCGACAGGATTTTGCTTGCGATGTCGTACGCAGAAAGGCCCACACTAAGAAAAATGGGGGACGCAAAATAACTCATTGGAACCACTACATCAAAGACCGATTTCAAGGACATTTTTTCCATGATAAATGATTGCCCTATTACAGAATACAGCTTAGATCATGATGGAAAAGTGTTCCTACGCGATCTTCTATAGACGACTTTGTAGGGGAAGTCAACGAAGCAATCAAGGAAGGTCGAGTTCCCTCTAAATCGAAGACCCCAGAGCTTGTTCCACGTGTTGCAACAGCACTCCATGTGTTTAGCCATACCATGGAACAGCAATAGGTTGGACACGAAAGGCACCCTCCTGAGGTCATTTCTAGGGACACTTTAGTCAAAGCTGCTAAATATGTCCATCACCTAAAGTCTAAAAAGGAAATTAGGTGCCAGGTAATGTCGTCATAACAGTTCGTTATTAAATAACATTTTTTGCAGGACAACAGTTTATGACTAACTCTTTTAAGTATAACTTGTCTATCTCAAACCTTTAGAATCAAACTCGTAACATGATCTACACAAATTTTGAAGTAAACAAAAAAAACAAATAACAATTAAAAAAAATAAAATGTTTCCTTTACCTTTAGCTCGGGTACATCTTTAACTTACATTCTTACTTTTAACATGACTTCAAACTATCATTTTGCAAAAATTTTTATTATTTTTTAAATCCTCATAATTTAATTCATTTTATTTAATTTGTGAATGACCCAATGCTAATTTTATATACAGTTTTTTAAGCAGATTAGCAGTGCGGCATGTGACAAGACCAGACAACAGCCGTCCATCGCAGAAGTCAAAGACACAATTCTTTTGATCCAAGTACCAGCCGTAACCTTCAGGGCTTTTAAGCATTCTAAACGCGATGCAAGAAGAATTGCAGAGCCCGAATATGTTAGGGCAACTCAAAGTTTACAAGACGGATTCGGGAGAACCATTGAATTTAGGGTTCCAAGAGCAAGGGCTGCAACTAAAGTTTTCATTAAAAGCTGTCCAGAAGGCCAATGGCCGAAAAATACAAACATCTCAAAAGACGAATTAAATAAAGCATGCTCAAAAGAACTCCATAAAGATAATTATAACCAACGCGATGAGAACCTATTTCCGTGAAAACGGGCATATACATTAGGAAGCCACTGCTGTACAACATGTTTTACAAGAAACATATTACAATTACTTATAATTTATAAATGTAAAATAACTCACCTGTTATATTTTGTATGATGATCAGAGACGTTCATAATTTCATCCCGTTCTGTTAATTTTATTTTGCATCGTTTTAATCTTTATTAAAATATCAACACGGAATGTAATATAAAGATTTCTTATTTCTTTAAACGTAATTTTATTGTTATATTTCAGGATACGTTTAATAGTAAGATTACGAGTAACGTTTACTATTAAGTTAAGGGGTAACGTTAAAGGTAACTTTTACTATTAGGGTTAGGGGTAACGTTTAATATTGAAGTTAGGGATAACGTTTAATATTAGCGTTAGGGGTAACGTTTACTATTAGGGTTAGGGGTAACGTTTAATATTAAAGTTAGGGGTAACGTTCAATATTGGCGTTAGGGGTAACATATTAAGGTTAGGGGTAAAGTTTACTATTAGGGTTAGGGATAACGATTAATACTAGGGTTAGGAGTAACCTTTACTATTAGGGTTAGGGATAACGTTTAATATTAGGATTAGGGGAAACGTTTACTATTAGGGTTAGGGATAACGTTTAATATTAGGATTAGGGGTAACGTTTACTATTAGGGTTAGGGATAACGTTTACTATAAGGGTTAGAGGTAACGTTTAATATTAAAGTTAGAGGTAACGTTAACTATTAGGGTTAGGGGTAAGGTTTACTACTAGGGTTAGCGGTAACGTTTAGTTTTTGTAGCATTCAGGCTTCGTTCTTTTATGCTTTTCTAAAATGTCGTACACAAATGCTCGCCCAAAATCTATGTAGAAACGCGGAATGCAGTAAATAATGAGTATGGCTCGTTCTTTAATGGCTGCCTAAAATGTTTTGTGGAAATGACAAACTTATTAATAAGGTAGTATGCGTGCGGACTAGGAACCGCGGTGGCAGTAATACATATACCTTCAATATTAATATTCTTTGATTTTACTCCAGACTACGGAATGAGGTGGCAGTAATATATTCATCTACAATATTAACATTCATTGATTTGACTCTGGACTGTACACTGCGGTGGCAGTAATACATATATCTTCAAAATTAATAATCATAGCTTTTACCCCAAACTGTGGACCACAGTGGCAGTAATACATATACCTTCAAAATTAATAATCATTGATTTCACTTCAGACTACTGACCGTAGTGGCAGTAAAACATATATCTATAACATTATATTCATTGATTTCACTCCGGACTACGGACTGCAGTGGCATTAATACATATACCTTCAATATTAATATTCATTGATTTAACTCCGAACTGCGGGCCACGATGTTAGTTGTACATGATTTTTCTTTAGACTGAGAGAACAATAAATATTTCATAATTGACTTTTAGACCGCGGTGGCGCAATTTTTCTCACAGTCAATGCGTATTCTGCAATCACTCCGGAAAAAGAGAAGAAAGCATGGATGCAAGCGAAATATCTCATACGCAATACCTAGTGTTTTGCTAGATTAAATGAAATTTCGAAGTAAAATATGTTTATTGTTTGTTGGAGCAAAAAAGTGGCCATTGTTGAAATGTTTGTAAACAGAACCACAAACAATTTTTAGGCTTTCTGAGACCAATTTTCGAAAGTGTAGGCGTGCGTACGCGCCATATTGTTGCTGTGGTGATTCTGTAAATGCACATGTAATATTTCTAAAGGAGTGAAATTACAGAAAAAACTAGAATGTAAATTCACGATATAATTTGTCACTATGTTATCGTAGCTGGAATAATTTGATATGTATATTTGATTTTCAATGCACGAATAACGCATCGCCAAAATGAAAACACACAACGTGAAACTGTTATGTGGTGATTCCTCAGTTTATAGTGGGGAACTGAATGGCATCCGCAAAATTTTTCCACGTCTTGGTGATTGATATTTACTTTTTAATGGATCGTATCATATCGAAATCCAGTGACCAAATCGTTCCATATTGCCCGGCAGAAATACAAGAAAGTAGCCATAAATCTATGAAATTTAGACTTAAAAACAGTTGAACAAGATATGAAGCAATACATCACAATTCCGTTTGTTTCATTGCCAGTTTATTCTTCATCAGCTGCCCAAATTGTTTCTACGGTATCGTGCACAGAAATTGTCTATCTTAAATAATAGTTGAAGAAAGTATAACTGTAACAATTAATCCAACTTCAGTGTCCAGTATTTTGACCCAGTTATTTATAAATTTGTGTGCTAATTCAAGACCTTTAACAATGTAAAATGATAGATATGATTTGCTTTTAATCTTGGTAGATATATTTCGAGTCTGCAAGCGGTTTATACAGCGTTTAACACAAACTATTTCTTAACCAAATAATTTCAAGCATGAATTCGGTAACTAAGAATTATTACGCCATGAAGCATTACTTTATACTTACAGAAATTTTTTTATAGAAAAAATTTCTTGACCTATGTGCTACAAATGCAACATAAATAAATTATAAGGCCCGATCAATAAAGCCTTTGAAAAAATGGGGCATTAAGTCATAAAATTAATTTTGTTTATCAAGCTCATTGCAAATTAAAAACTCACATCGTAAAATCATTATATACGTGATGATACCCCAGTTTAGAAAGGGGGGAATGGCAAAAGCGAATTCTTTTTGTGTCTTAGTGATAGATATTCACTTTTTTAATATATTTTTGGTCAGTGTATTTGCTTTTCCAACAGTGCTTTAAATTTTTGGTTTCGGTATAGCTTCTGAAATGTCGCACACTCGCATAATTGACACATAGAACTTGTTAACATATTTTATATCTTGCTGCAGAAATAAGATTTGGGACGCCCCCGAGCAATTAAAATTTTAGCTTTTATTAGTATTATTATTATCATTATCATTAATATTGCTCAGATGATTTTTTTTTAATTTGTTTATTATTAATACTATTATTATCATTATTTTATTCATTGTATAAAATATACATTGATATTACTATTACCCGTGTAACAATTCAAGTAGCCAGTTGTTTATTGCCTACATGTATATAGGCAGTGAGATTTACAACTGCATTTAAAAAAGAAAATAAAGTTTCCATTATTATTATGAATTTCCCTGGTTAGTATCTGAGGAGAAACCCTTCGATAAAAATAATTTATCTTTGGTAAAAATTCGTTAAACCATTTGTTATTTTCAAAGTAGATCTTTTCAATAAATAGTGGCATGTTTTATGCAAAGTACATAAAAAATTCCTTTCAGGGGCATAACGGAACAGTACAGTAATCCTTGAACTTGCCAAAAGTAATTATGTTTCTTTTTGAGTTTTACAGACCCATATGCCAGTTGCTCTAAAAAATATTCTTTTTTTACAGTCATGCCAGTTGCAGTTAAACTGGAAACATGTTCACCAAATGGAATATCGTTGCTATCTGAGAACATGGTTCATACAGAAAGTTCTAAACAACATTCAAGGAGAATTTCCAACAGGGTATAACAAGTTTATTAAGTTAAACGTTTTCCATGACAGTTTATAACTAACAGCTCAAAATAAATATATATTTTTTAAATTTATACCTAGCTTGAAGCTTGGAGTGAAATAGTTGAGCTGAAATTCGATGATGCAAGTTTCACTTGAATTTCTTTGCACACAGCATGGAATCGCAAATTTACGCTCCTTTAAAAAAAACGTAAAGAAGCGTAAATATTATTATACAGCTTTACGCATATAACGTAAATCTTTGTAAAGGTGTGTAAAGTTACCGTAATGAGGCGTAAAGTTTAGGTTTACGTATTTGTTGTAAATTTACATAAAGCAGAGAAAAGTAAGCGTAAAGTTAGCTAAAGATCCCGTAATTGTGAACTTTAACCGGAATGTAGCATACATTCGATTAAAGTAAGGACGTGTATTCTCCAAGGAAGGGTTGCTTTACGCTTGTATTAACATTTTTTGTTTACTGAGAATTTCTTCAAAAAGTTGAAAACTCGGTTTGTTTAGAAATATCTACAATCAATAACTAAAATAATTTTTACTGAATTAAGTAGTTGAAGCCCCTATAGTACAGGGCGTAATTAATTATTACAGCTCAAGAAAGAACTTGAAGAAAATATATGTATGGCTCTGCATTTTTTATTAATTCTGGCATGTTGATGTGCTCATCAACACTAAACGTCTAAAGTTATAATTTTTGTGGTAATTTTACCAGTCCTTGCCTTGAACAGTTTTCAGTATTATGCTAGTTTTATATCTCTTAACGTCATTTTTTCACTGAAGATTTCTCGGAACTCAGATAATTTAAAAAAGTAATCAATTTCAGTCGCTTTTACAACAACCAGTGCGTTTTAAAATAGCAAATGCGATTGGATTACGACAATTATCAGGAGAATTCAGATCTTTATCGAAGTAAAAAAAATACCGGTTTTTCGGAACATTTCCTTTTTCTTTTAGGCTATAGCGATAGCTATTTCTAGTATAAAATGCATGGTTTCCGTGTTTATGTAACGTGATGTAAACACTAGGGAGGTTTTGAGAACACTTTTAAAGTTTTGCGTCGTTGTTCCTACGCTTATCTCGTGTTCTCTCTACTTCCTGCAGCGTGATTACTAAAGGTTATGTAAACAGGAAAACCATTTCTTAGTTACTCGTAATAGCTACTGCTATATCCCGGTTTCTATGTAGTCGCTTCCATATCACTAATGGACCTAATGTCGTCAAAAAATGTGTTTCAGAGACGGTAACGATATATGAAAATGCACTCGTCAACTTTGGTAGCGACAGGAGCGATGGTAGTGACCAGCATCGCTGAAGTAGAAAACTTTCTACCTCGGCAATAGTAGCGACGGTGTACATTTTTGTTAAACGTAAATCTATAGAAATTCAAGAGGTTAAAAAATACGATTGCTTCTTCTGACCAAGCTTACAAGTGTCCCTCAGGGGTCCGTGCTGGGACCAACACTTTTCGCCCTATAGACCAACGACAACTTGGTTCCTCACCCCAAAAAGTGTGAAGCAATGATGTTAAAGAGGCAGTTTTACTGGCCCGCACAACGCTCTCACGCTGTGCAACCACACCATAAAATGGGTGACCAACGCACGATTAGGCGTAACCATTGGTAACAAAATCACATGGGCTCAACATATTTCTCAAGTGAAGAAAAGCTATGTTAACAAATTAAATTTACTAAAGCGTAGTTCTTTTTTACCACGTAACATACTCCTAGATTTATATTTTAAGATAATTTTACCATCCGTTTCCTATGCGCTGCCGATATGGGGAAGTTATACTAAT
>JAOTRI020099856.1:0-14321 GCA_028564885.2 Zoanthus sanctaehelenae
TCGAAAGCTTTAGCTCCTTTAGCCTCTACGCACATTCATGACATATTTTATTTACTCGAACATTGTTTTTTTTTCTTTAACGTATGGTCTTATATTATATTTTATATTATTGTAAAGAGTGCAAAAATAAATCTGAATCTGAATCTGAATGTTTCGGGGTTCCAACGCCATCATCAGTGTAAACGCATAATAATTGCAAGTTACTTTTTAAAGATAGCCAATAAGCACATGCAAATGTACATTTCAAGGAAAAACAAAAACTACAAAGACAAAGAAATATTGACAAGCGTCATTGGTGGTTTAACACGGGGGTCAGTTAACCATTTCAATGTGCATAGCTTCTTTGAGCTTAATTTGAAATTCAGTTTGAGCTGTGTCCAGAATTTTGAAGCACTCTGTTGAATAGGCCTCACGGCATTCAGTAGATGCATTTAAGTGTTTGAAAATATGTGACGATCTGGCACCAAGGAGGTGTTCTTGTACGTGTGTCTTAAAGTGCCAAACAGTTTGGTTCACATAACAAGCATTACAGCTTGCGCAAGTAAGTTTGTAAACAACAAAGTAGGCAGTTTGTTTACTGTGAAAGATCCGATCCCAAAGGAGTTGAGCTCGTGTGTTGTCGCTTATTTTTTTAAACTACTGGCTTTGCTGTTGATACAACGAACATTCGAAAGATATATAATTTGCTTAGCTGATGGATATGAGGTTTTAATAAGATAACAAAAAATTACCACTTGAATTTAAAAGACATGAGTAAATTGAGTTATGTAGCTAAGCGATGGTTGATGGGTTGTATTATTGTGTTAAAAAGACAGAGAAAAATGGTTTTCACTTAGAATATTGTTTCCCTAGCGTTCTACTAATAGATCCTAATATTTTGCTACCAAATTTATCTTGGCTTGATTCCTTGTGTTTATGTGAATATACGAGTTTTATTCGAAGTGCGTGAGAAAAACAAATTAATAGTTAATGAGCTATCGATCACGTACGAAGCCCTTGTTGCTTTAAAATTTAGAAATTAACTTAAACTTACAGAGATGTCACTTACAATGTAATAGCTAGTTAAACTGTTATTTAAGCTTCTAAGAGAAACACCAAAACAAGAAAAGATTACATAGGTTGTTGCTTGAGAAACTTTTAAATGACATTTATAGGAGTTTTGATTATTTTTTAATGTTAGTAAAAGTATATTTTTTGGCAAAAAACAGGAAATTTCTGTTTATAGTAGTTAAAAGATACATTTCGATATTGTGCTTGCCTTTGTACAAAAAGTTGCCAACTAAAATGTGGACGTAAACTTTTCTAAACGGTGACGTCTGATTTTGTTGAATTTGCGCAACAGCTTCTGTACGTTTTTTAAGAAACGTTCTCTAGTGAGATTCTCTTGGAAAACGTATAGCCATTCATTTAAAGAAAATTTGATAATGTTACTGCAAAATTTTTGTGTCCATTATATTTCAATTTTTGTCTGAGAAAAAGATTTTCTTAATTAACGATCGACTTGCATTACATTATATTGTTCCTAAACATTGATTGAATGTTACCAAGTGGTGTTGAAAGAGAAATGATTGACATTGTAACCACTATATAATAGAAAGGCTTAAGCAATTTAGTAGAGTCGCAAAACGCTGTAGATAGAACTCGAATAAAAAGAAGTGTTTACACGTAAGTTTCTTTCGTGTTCTTATTCCTCTTGATTTGGAATATAGTACTGGACACACATCGAAAGGTACTTGGGCAATGAATTGTGGAATAGTTGACAACTTTTACACTAAGGAATCGTGTGTCCTATCTATGGCCACTGAAAAACCGCGAGAAAATAACGCCGTCTGTGCTCACAATGCTTCAAAATCTGCTAGGAAAAAAGTTACCAGGTTTGGTCTTGACTTTCCTAAATGATGGATTAATTTATAGTGCGACATTTCTTTTTTTTACCGTGAAACAGCTATTGTTGTTTGTAAATTTTCGGAGATACCATGGACGGACTCCAAAGATTTACAGAAAGTCTACCCATAAAAATTCTAATACCATTTAATAAATTTTGTTTCCAAAAGTCAACGAGTTTTTAATTTTGACATTAATAATTGAAAATTAAGTCAAGCAGTAATTTAAACGCTCACGTTTTTAAGCAAATATGTGTATAATGGGAAAGATCCAAGCTTTCGATGAACAGGCAAGAAACTCGTGTTTAAGACGTGATATTTGGTAGGTGTATATACATTAATAAAGTTCTTCTTTCACTTGAGCGTCACATTCTTAAACCTTATAAAGGAAAAGCGCTATCTTATAGTTTCATTTTAAGGTATAACATGTTTAACAATGAAATTGCTTTTTTAAATTCAGATTAACATTTTGTTTTAGTAAATCTTTTAGAAACTTTGGCACGTACGCAAATGTAAGCGAAACTAATTATGTAAGCAAAGATTTACATATACCGTAAAACTTCAAGGACGAAACCCATGTGCTTCTCTTATTTTTAAATTTCCAGGATGTGCTTTTTATTTCAACTTCTTTTGCAAAGTACAGTATACTGACTGGGTCTCAAAACACATTTTGAAAAATCAAAAGAGAGACCATCTTTTTTAAGATTAAGCCCACTAAGCTTGATAGCTGGTGTCCCAGCGGATTTGGTCCCCCTCGGCCCATATCCGCTAGGAGATTTGGTCCCTCTAGTAATGTTATCAGTGGTGAACTCTCAAGAAATTATAAAAACATCCCAATTATATTCTGAGCCTCGTGATTGTTAATATAAACTGCATTTTTATAAAATATATATTTTCATATGAGCCACAAACGTTTTCAGTTAAAATCTCAGAAATTGAAACACTTTTTATCTTGTCACACGCGTCTACAATCGTCAGACCTTAAGCAACGAGGACGGGAACGTGAACGACGACGGCTCCGAGAAATCACCTTTCTGGTTTACACTTTACTCTTTGTGTGGTTCGTTAGGGTTTTATTTCTTTGCTTTTTGCTTTGTGAACATAAAAACGATTTAATGTTTTTCCATGAAGCGAAACAGATACTGATCCGACGAAGGACTACAGTCCAAAACTTTGTTTTATATTTTGCCATAATTTACAACTTAAAAATTTATCAAACTGTATTACACTTATACAATAACCATGGACGACTTTTTTGTAAAAGGCGTAAAAATGAGTTGACAAAAACACACTCGCTAACTAATTTTAATCTTGTCGCCTACAAATCGTGTTAAGCTGTTTTATTATAGCAATGAACTTAAGTGAATCCAACGTTCCATCCTATAAATTGGTAAAAAAAAAAACTTTGACACCGAAAGTCAACTTTAGCAGAAAAGTTTTGATTACCTATCCGGTAACTATCCTGAAAGAACTAAGAAGGCTGTAAAAAGGTTGATACGAAAAAAAATATCAACGACGTTTAAGTAAGGAGAGGCAAGCTAAAATCTACATAATTAGTTATAATGACCCAACATACTTGTACAATCATTTTCTTCAAAAATTCATTTGAATTTATTAATAGAAAACTTTACTAATCATTTCTGTCGTGTTATACGTATATAAAGTCGTTCGCTTTCTTTTGATTCAAATTAGCGTTTTTTACTGGCCCGCTTGTTATCAGTTCGTTATCCAAAATACAAGCTTTGATAAAACAATGTTTGCAAAATATTTTGCGAGAAAACCTCGAATTATTAAATGTTTTCGTGGGGGAAGGGGGGGGGACCAAATCCGCAAGAATCTCATTATGGGGGACCAATTCCGCTAGCGAATTTGATCCTAGGGGGACCAAATATGCTAGCGGATTTTGTCCAGGGGGAAGGACCAAATCCACTGTTACACCGGTATTTTTGCTACGGATTACTTACGGCCAGTGATGAATGACTGCTGACACGTTTCACAACTTCCGTTATTATGAATGCATTCGCTCCGGACTATGTTGGCCGTGGATGGAGAGTAGACTATGATAATGGTCATGATGCACTGACCAGCAGCTACAACAACCATTAATACGTTCAACGCTGCGAAGAGTATTGCCTGCAAACAGTAAATCAGTTCTTATTTCGCTATAGATTGCATTCTTTGTTCTGTTAGAATATATTTTGTAAAAATATCAAGCCTGTAATTTGAGAAAATGTTTGAAAAATTTTACATAAAACACGGCTAAAATGAGTGTGTTTAAAAGTTGAACGTGGATCTTGCTTGGGAACCTCGCATATTGATGTTTGTACGCGCGCAAAAAATATTTGCTTCTCAAGGATACTATAATCTTGATTTTCAGTTTTTTCAACTTTTTAAAATCAAAAGTGTTTACAGTCATCAGATAACATCTTCTAAAAGAAAAATAGCGACAAATTGCGTGAGTAGCTTACGATTCGCACTTAAGTCGCACGAACATTATTGAACATGCAGTCTGTGACACGCTGGCTCTGTTTTCAGTGTAAATCTTACCAAACATAGCTTTGATCTTACAGACGTATCACTCAATGAAATGAAGCACGTCAAACATAGAAAGTTCAACGATATTCATTGCATGTTGAAAAAGTTGTGCGATATTCGTTTTAAGTTCTCCAACCAAAATCCGAGATGTTAGGGTAGCATATAAGTGTTTTGCGTAAATATTACGAGACAAAATGTGTATGCAACACATACACTTTTCACCGTAGGTTACGGTTCATCTTTTCGTTAACTCATTCTGACAACTTGCTAAATGTGTATTGTAGAGAAGCTAAATCCCGCATCGCTCAAATGTTCTCGCGCCGTGGGGGTACGGTCCTGCTATGGCCGAGCCAACACTGAAATGATTGCGTTCAACCCAAACATACAACAAAAGAGCTACTCAGGTCAGAGATAAGCTCTTGCATAATGTGAAAGACGAATAAAGTCTAGCATTCTGCTTACTGTTGAGCAGATTAATTTTGTTATGGGGGAGTCAGGTTGGCATGGTGATCATCAGTCGTGCCTCCCACCTCTACGACCCGAGATTGATTCCTGGGCTCGGCATGTGGGCTGTGATTTGTAGATCTCAACCTGGGTACTCCGGTTTTTCTCCCCCAGGAAATTCGACTTTCACGCCAAGATCTGAGCAGTCGAGCGATTAAACATTAGCCTCTGGCTAGGAGGAATGGGCAACCACTTCCTTCGCAACTGATGTCAAATAAAGTATTATTATTAAGTTGAGTGGATAGCACTTTATACTTATATGGCTCTATAATAGGTACTATACTGTCTTTCCCCGTCGTGAAAAACAACTAAACTCCTCTATTATATGATCTACTTACTAGAAGTGTTCTCCGTCTCATCCAAACAGCGATTCCTAGACATCCCGTTATAACAAACTGCAAAAATGAAAAGTAGAGATGATATAAACAATTTAAATATTCTCTTATGGCTATATCGTTAATCAAAAGCAAGCTCAAACAACAAGTAGAGAGTATTTATGGCCGGCTTGTTAGGTTAGAAGTTTTTTTTAAAAATGCTATTCTATATCTGTGTTTTTCAAAATATTGAAACTATATTTATAGACTTCTATCTTAAGAACAATAACCGTAGTGAAAAGCACAAGGCAAACCATTTTTGAGCCCTTTTCCTTAGAAGCAGCCTTTTTAGCTCGTGGACAGCTATAGGGATAGCTGGGGAATCAAGATGTCAGGCGTAAACAACAGAAAATTTGTAATCGATTTCCGATCGTCTTAACTTCGGTAAGCGCATTCATACATACATTAAATGTGTGTTAAGAGTGTTCTTATTCTGCTATCAATGAAAGATGTTCAATATTTCACGTGATATTTTGGTACATGAACGTTTTGCAAAACGGCAGCACATGTGGTTGATCACACCTACAGTATATTTTATCAATGAAGAACAGTCCAGATACAACAGCTCCCTGACACAGTATCTCACTTACTCCACAAGCTTACCACAGGATACCTTTGATTATCTAATACAAGAAGTAATTATTAGTGCCAACAAGTAGCCAATCAAATGGCACGGGAGTGGTAGGGTGGCTGAATGCCGTGGAGAAGAGGATGAGAGGTATTCATCTCAATTTTGGGTGAAGGTAATCCGCTGGACCTAAACAGATCTTACCCGTTCTAAACTAGATATGGCGTCAAAACTGATCCAGCCAATCCAGTTCTCATTCAGAAAGAATTGTTGCACCCTGGACTAAACCCGCAAAGTATTCTACTCTGTTGTAGAAAAAAATCCTTGTTTAGACGCCCTGTCTATACTGGATGTTTTAAAAACCATACCATATTTTTTTTATTTGCTCAACGTCGTTGTTTTTGGTTGAGTGTTTCCATAGTAACACATTGCACTCAGGACACGCTTTGTTTTATAAGAACAAACTTTATAAGATCAACAAGGCTGAGATTTGTCAGAAACTAAGAACAAGCAAAGAACAAGCACCAGGTTTAAAAATTGATTAGACAAATTTAAGAATTGTATATAAAAATTGTACATAGATTGAGGTTTACATACTCTAAGTTCGTGGTCGTTTAAAACATTACTCTGTAACTCTTAGCACCTTTTTATTGTCCCTGCAACTATCCACTGCTTGGACTTAAAACCAAGAAATAAGAACAATTTAAGAACAACCTGATGCGGAAATCGCCAAAAATTCAAGAACGTACAGCCCAGCCGAAAGTTCCTGGCTCTTATAAAAATAGCGTGCAGCCAAAAATGGTTCGATAACCTGTTTATGCATTTGAAATTATCCAATCACAAACAAGATGTTTTGCTAAAAGTATAGTATCGAACATTATTATAATTGTAATTTGTATGCTGACCAATTCCCAGAAGTACTAACGCTTGAAGTATCAGCTTGTTGCTTTGTTGCTTTCCCTAAGGCGATAATCAAACTTTTTACCTACAGCTGATTTTTAAAAGACTTGTTTTAGCTTGTCACAGACGCACGTCAATATTTTATTAAACAAATATCTTATAATTTATTGTTATTAAAATATCAGCAGGCCGGTTTCTCTGATGTTATATATTAACATTGTATAAGGGCGTAATGACCTAAAAAAATCGGTTAGGATCCCTAAAAATCGCTTTGTAATATTCACTAGCAGAAAAGTCTCGTTACGACGTATAATGCACTTTGGAGAAATGATTTGAATTCTAGTGCCCAATTGAATCTGAATTCATACTTGATTTTGATTTTTGAAAGTGTTTTTCTAATTTCAAAACTAATTTATGCAAGTCAAATAAAAAAAAATGCACGTTTTCATCATGATATTTGATCAGCAATAACCTTTTGTCACATTAGATGTTTTGCGATTAGTTAAACACAACTAAAAACTGCGATTACAGCTTCAAAAACATTGGAATGTTTATTTTGAATCCCTGTTCTGGGGCCGTAACTAGTTTGCAGGGATCAAAATCGAGTTTCATATGGCTATTAGTTTAAGTTGCTAGGTCACAGTTGGCAGAAGAACCTACATGAGTCAATTTTCCGCACGACCTCTAAAAATCTTGTGGAGGATAAACGATGAAAAGGTTTAACAGAAAGTGTTTTGAAAAATAATCCGTTAAAACGAACTGTATTATACAGATTGTTTTTATTTATACTTTATATGTTGAGTATATTTTTGGAGAGCCTCAACCAACATTGTTCCGTGTAACTGTAGCAAAAGTAGTTTTTAAAAGCCTTTCTTTGGAAAATATTCAAAAATGGTAATATTTATTTGTAGACAAAGCCGTTTGCTCATTGGAGCGATGGATACTTTTCAACAAATAGCTAGACTTTTACAAAACCATTTGTCATAGATATTGTTGTCTATTAAGCCATTGCATACGACAAGCTTAATCAGAAGGAATTCAAAACAAAATATTAAAAAAACATCAGTTGGTATACGTAACAAAAAAATTAAAAAAAAACATGTTATGCTAGAATATTGTTGAAATTAAGACGTGTTCTTTTCCATATTCCCGTAGGAAAATAACTTTTAAAATTCTTTTGTGATATCAGTCGACTGTAAAGCTGAGAATGTTTTTATAATTAAGTCATGCAAATAAATATAAATTGTTGCTTCTGGCAATACTTGAGGGCTAAGCATTTTTCTCTTAGAATTTCTCTGCTTCATAAACCCTTAAAGGCCTTATATAAAAAAATTCTGTTAAAAAAAACACAGAGGACTACATCGTATGCCTCCATTTTCAGGTCAAAATGTTTTAGGCATAAAGTATATATAGTGTTTAAATCCAACACGATGTTTTGAAGAAAAATGAATCGTGTTATTGGTTTTGTCGGTGGCTGGTGTTTACAAACTAACGTAATTCCAAACAAAAGAACAACTCACCAAGAAACCTGACCAAAGTCCGTGTCCACATCTTATAAACATGCTGTGATGTTCGTTGCTTTCCTTGACGAAATAAAGCAAGCCACAAACTGCATTTCCGATACCACAAAAAAGGATTATGGCTCCAACAACACCGGCTGCCTTTGACCAACAAGAAGTGACTCGTTTTGCTGCCATGTAGTTTGTTTTTTTAAAACTTAATACTAAGTCGAATACAATATTTCGCTAAACGATGTAGATATGACTGTCTGCCTATCAAACACCTCGCTCAATACTGAAGTTTTGATAAGCCAGAGCATTTGCTGCCAAATTTGGGTCGCCAATCTCAAGTTCACCGAAACATGGAATAAAATTGCCATTCACGTCTCCGGCTTCACATCCGCAATCACGCAACTTTTTGTCATTGATGAATAAAAACGTTCAACTCGAACAATTATAAAAATTGCCCGAAAGCATCAACAACTCATTCAGGCATGACTCTTTTCGATACATGGCTAAAACAAAGACACTTTCATTGTTTATAAACAAATATATGCTGTTTTTTCAAATATATTAATCTTAAGTCAATATAAGTCGGAGAATTGAAGTTCTCAACTTGTTGACTTCCGGCCAGAAGATGCCGAAATATTTTTCTCAGAACGTGATGTCTGGAACAGGACATGACGCCATTATGTCCCCCTCTTTGAAAGCCACATCATTTTCAAACAATGCGTAATACACCTGCTCTACGTGCAGTTAGTGAACATCACCTGTTGAGTAATTTTTTTGTAATTAGCATATTGAGTAAAAAGTTCGAAAGAAATACGCCAAGATACGCGCTCAAATGGTTTTAACTTCCTATACGTAAACGTTTTTTTACGAGAACCAGTAAATGTTTTCAAGGCTATTACTTTTTCATTTTTTTAGCTGTAGATAGCACAAATGTGATAGTAGCTATATATAAAAAGAAATAAGAGAAAAATAACATAAATAACCCTCGGTGGGAATCGAACCCTACATCTTCGGTTTTCTAGTCCGACGTGTTAACCACTACACCACAAGGACCAACCACGCTGATAACGCAGCCGGACAATGTTATATAGATGGTAATTGTAGGGTTAGCTACTGATAGTAGCTAACTTGAAACCACGATATAGGGCACTATGGCCGCGTTGGTAGTGAGATTTACCCCTCAACCTACCATAAAAAATAGTGAGCCTGATTGCTAGCAGCCATGAACAGCTGTTTCGGCCTTTTTTAGGCCTCATCAGAATGGCATAGCTAGCAAACAGGCTCAGGTTCTACACTTGATGTTTTTCTTCATCGCCATATCCCACAAGCATTACACTTGTAACACAACATATTTTTTAGCTGCTTTAACTTTAATTTGTTCATAGTTTATTCTTATTTTTGTGAGCGGGTTGAAACTAGAAATCAAAAGAAATAGAAAAAACATTGACTGAAAACAATGCTGATCGTCAGTGTACGATTATCATTTGGGTCAATAGCAGATGCAATAACAAATTGAGAACGAATACGATGCTTTTTTGACCTTGCTGTGTAACTGTAAATTATGAGATTCAGGAAAGATTCTACTAAAAAAAATTCACTTTTTTCAGCTTCAGCCTGCGTTGTTTTTGGCGTATACAAATGTTATGTCTGTTTCAGTTTTCAAAAACTTTTGATATCTCAGAGCGCATGAACTTGTTTTTCTTCAAAGTAAGAACTATGAGGCTCGGAACATTTTACTAATTCTTATAAAAAAGCGTGTATCAGAGAACATACAACCCACACCGTTAAAAAAGTCATACATACCATTAGTTTTCAGAAAATTCAAACTACTGCCTATATAAATCGAAATTATTTTTATTGAGCTTTTGTATAATTCAACGAAAGTTGCCCTTTATTATCAGAGTGCACACTCGAGTTATTTAATCTGGCGAGGTTTTGGGCGCACGTCCAATAGTTTTCCCGCTTTTTTGTTTTAGATACGTTTGCCGAGTAAAGCAGTTTTAGAACATTTTTAAACAGTTTTTCTGTTAGATTTTTTAACGATGGAATTCAAGCAATAACTAGATTCACTATAAATATCCGATTTACAATTGTTGTAATTGTTTTATGGTGCAATCATTTGGGAGAGAAAATATAAAGATTTCTGACTTGTTTTGACAAAAAATCTTCAAGATTGTGATGGCGGAGTTATGATGGTTGAGTTATTTTGTTTTGTTAAAACACTGAAGTATATTCGTAGAGGACATGCATGCGGATAAATTCTAAAAGGAAGTATTTGCTATGTTTATTTTAAGATTTAGTTTTAGTTTTTGACAAATTTCAGTATAAGCTTTGTTTTGCATTTGCTTTGAAAATTATCTTCGGGTTGATTTCTAAGATTTTTATTTTTTTAAAATCTTTCTTTATGAGCGTCTTTTCTGCTTTACTCCATTTGAACTCAATATGCCATTTTAATTATGTACTTGTTTGTTAAGTGCGGTACGGTATTTGGCTATTAGTAGAGCTTCAGTAATTTATAGGCGTAGGGATCAAGAGTGGAGATTATGTGACGATAAGTAACGGGCTGGCTCTGATACTCTGGAAATATCTTCGTGTTCTATGAGGCGTGGTTCGAGGTTTCGACTTGTTTCACCAGCATATTCCTGGTTGCTCGAACACGTGCAAATGTAAACAGTGTGAAACGGGTGTTTGTTCTTGTCTTTATAAGTCTAAATAGGGTGCTAAGTTTCTTTGTTTGCCAGAGAATAGAAAATTTGTAGTGACCTTGGGAGGAAAAATTTATTGGGTGAAAAAAGAAGAAAACTAATTTTAAAAGAATTCTTAAAAGAAGAAATCGAGGCAGAAACAGCCACAAAATTAAGAACAGTGAGCTTTGGCAAACTTTTCTGGTTCTTCAGTGAAAAAAGAAGCATGCCGTAAAATTCAATTAGCTTCAACTGAGTATTTTCATGGTTATCAGTCAAATAACATTTAAAATTACATACAATGCTTTTTGCTCTTTTTCATTGGTTTGTTGAGTTATTATTATCATTAGCATTAATCACTCAGAGTCACTACAATACATTTGCAGCATTTCCTTGTTTTTTAGTTTTAAATCGATTTTATGTATATGACGTGACTTTCTATTTTGAGCACCCTCTTGCAATAAGTTGTGCAATATCTTTTAGCTTTTGCCTTTATAATAAAGGATCATGAAAAATACTTTATTCGTGTTTGACAACTGAAGGAGAGAGACAATAAAAGATTAAAATGTCTGCGGCAGAAAAAATTGTTCTTGATACAAAATTTGCATCGCAAAACTACGATTTCTTCCTGGTTCTGGATTTCGAAGCAAATGGCGCGGAGGACAAAAGTATTCCAATGGAAATAATCGAGTTCCCAGTCTTGAAAGTGAATAGCAAAACATTTGAGGTAGAATCGACTTTTCACCAGTATGTACAACCAGTTAATGCTGTGACAAAGTTTGCCACAGACATCACGGGTATAACTCGTGAAATGACGACAAATCAACCCGACATTAAGGAAACTCTTGAACTTTTTCATATATGGATGCAAAACGAAAATTTACTCTCTGAGGAAGTAAGCTTCATCTTCGTGACTTGTGGAGATTGGGATCTTAAAACACAGCTGCCGGAAGAGACGAAGCGTCGTTCAATTTCTCTGCAGCATTATTTGAAAAGTTGGATAAACATAAAGAAAGCCTATAATGCGACACTGGGAATTAAAGGCAAGACTAGCATGATGAGTATGCTCTTCAAACTAAACATTCCTCATACTGGCAAACACCATAGTGGAATTGATGATGTTAAGAACATTGTAAAAATTTTACGAAGACTAGCGAGCAAGGGACATGTGTATCAGAAAACGGGAGAAGTCAAGTAGCTTGAATAACAAGCATTTCTATTTTTCAAACAAATCCATACGTGCGGAAGTTTTTTTTTCTGAAAGAAAAACTTATTGTTATAAATTGAGATTCCTGTGACTATGTAGAAACATTTCACTACTAGCGAACTTATTCAGAGTGTGGTGACATGTAACAATACATCCAGAACTTTCACCAACACTGAGATTAATGAATGACCCAACATTTTCGTTCAGGAAATAAAAAACTTTACCGTCTTTCGCTTTGCTCAATGCGTCATGGGGTTTTTGAAGAAGATAATAAATAAGGTAACACAAAAGACAATATTTTACAAACTTCCTTTAATGAAAGGTAACATTTAAGACGCATTTGGCTTACTACCTACTTAAACCTTTAATTTGTATGCACGCTAATATTTATGTTAGGTAAAAGCTTCTCTCTGTGTTGCCGCATTAGCCAGGTTGGTGAGGCACCAGTCAACCGTGCGGAGGCTAGGCTTCAATTCAAGACTGTACAACAGTGTCGTTAAACTAATTGAGGACAAGGTGATATTTTTGTTCTTGTATTTGCAAATAGAAAACCATTTGGAGCTTCTCCTATAAAGACGTTAAACCGTAGGCTTTTCGAGATTTCTGTATTTGTGCGTCTGTCACATTGCCGTCCATCAGTCTTAAAGTGGTTACTATGGTGTCCCCAATAAGTAAAACATTAGCCAACAAGAATTGACTTGACAATAAAATAAAGTTGTCAGCATCACTTTAAACAAAAAATTTTCCTTAATGGTTTAAAAAAAACTGAATTGTATCCCCTCAGTAACAACCGGTAAATGAAATTAATTAAAGATAAATTCGGCTAAGAGTCACAAACATGACAGGACTAAGTATTAACAGTCAGTTTACTGTCTGAACATTTGTTGTTAAAGGCCGATACACACGAGAGAGCTTTCTCCTGCAACACGCTCCCGCAACAGATTTGCTACTGGAGCTTGCTCCCTCATATTTAACCAGTTTGATTCAATGGAGCAAAACCCGGGAGCAAAAATTTTGTCGCGCAACAATTTTTTTCGCATGAAATCGTTGGTACAGACGAGGGAGCTTTGCTGCGGGAGCATGTTGCAGGAGCATGTTGCGGGAGCGTGTTGCGGGAGCAAGCTCCCTCGTGTACATGTGTTCTGGCCTTAAAACTTTGCTCAAAACAAACTTCATGTTGTGCTTTCAAATTGTTATAAAAAGGCTGAACATCAAAAAAATTTGTTCGCCTGATCGAGGGGATCGGATGTCATGAGAAATCGTTAAAATCTAATGAATTATCTTCTGATTCTCCGAAATCAATATTGTCTATTTCATCTTTTTTAGCTTTTATCTCCTTTTTTTCTTTCTCCATTTCCAACTTCCAAGGAAGACGCTTTCGTTGATAGTTTATAACAACAAATGGACGCTTTTCGATTCCACAAAGTCCTTGTTTGATTTTTACAAATCCATGATCTCCCCAAACTTCTGACCAAGAGTTTTTAACTAACCAATATGGTACGCCATTTTCTTTACCATAGCCAACCAACAAGACGGCGTGATCAGTTTTGTTTGCTGTACAAAAGAAATAAATATATTACAATGAGTACTGATAGGGATCTATACTTTAGTGAATAGAAAGAAAGATGGGGATTAGGATGATAGAGCTAGGTTCGGGTTAATACTGCCATCCTATTGGTTCAGGGATCACTAACTTCTGAAGTGACCCTCGAAAAAGAAAATGACTTTCAAGCAAAGTCAATTTGATTAAGATAATGAGATCTGAAATACGATGACACGGAGAGTAACAGATCCAGCTCTCATTAATGTATGAAAACAACTAACAATGTCAAGTTCAATACTAAAAATGACAAATATATCAATAACAATAGCAGTAACAGTGCTTAAAGTCCCTGTATCGCTTTTCTCTAAATCTTTTAGATGAAAATTATTCTTATCTATGAACGTAGAGTTCGAATAACCGAAAAGAAATCCCAAGCTATGGAGTTTAAATTTTGTTTGAACAACGAACGAAGACAAATTAACAAGATAGGAATAAATTAGAAATAAGTGAAGCGTTCATTCATCCCATTGGGATGGTGTGTACCCAATCGGTGAATGAGTCGCATCTCTTTGGTTTTGCGGCAATTGTTGTCGCCGCTAACCAAAGACAAGC
>JAOTRI020099867.1:0-14321 GCA_028564885.2 Zoanthus sanctaehelenae
AGGTGGCTATAGCACTCCACAGTACTAATCTTTCGTGTGAAGGTGGCTATAGCACTCCACAGTACTAATCTTTCGTGTGAAGGTGGCTATAGCACTCCACAGTACTAATCTTTCGTGCGAAGGTGGCTATAGCACTCCTAAGATTTTTGCCAGTAGAACCAAAATTCTTTGACACCAAAATTCTCCTCCATCCATCTGCATCTAAACCAGAGGGCCCACTAGACCCCCTTCTCCGTAGTGCTGCATTTATTATAGTAGATTCTTTTATGTTTTGAAACATAATGGGATCAACGAATGGTATTGGTCCATCAAATTAAAAGTGACTGATCAGCTTCGTTTGCCTGTGGATGTTTCCGTTTCAACTCATTTATTGTGCTTTGGGATAGAGAAAGAACACCACTGCTACCCTGTTGGTCCAAAAGCTTCAAGGCGGCATTTATTTTTCCCTCAAATACGAGTTTTGCAAAAATTTTGGCTAGTCGCTCCTCGTTGAGGCCTTTGTTTTTTGAATCGTACGGGCCTCACAAAGTAAGGCATAAAATTCTCATAACTCCCACTGAGATAAACGCCTTATTAGGCACTGGGAATGTTCTTTTGCTGTTGACTTGAAAGTTGGTTTCTGTAGAAGTAGGGCGGGCATTACCATAAGTGTCTTAAGAGCGATGTCTTCCAGATCGTTAGCTTCGTTGTTCCAAGACTCGATCCATTTTGTTGCTTCAATAATAAATTCCTTTCCTGCAGCTCCAGTCGGTAGTTTGAATAAGTTTCGCCTCCAAAATACGATATCCTCATAAATTTCATTGATTTTACGGTTAATATCTTCTTTAGTATGGTTTCCCCATAATTTTTGGAGAGGTTGATATCGTTTGGCTCCCAGTAGTAATACTGACATTCACTTCCTCTCTAGCTTGATCTTGGTCAATTGTCTGCGACGAGAGAGTCAACTGTGAAGACTGAAATCTCTTTCTGGAAGTACTTAAGTGGATATTCTTCCCATGATTTGTAGAAAATATTCGTAAACACAGATTACATTGAAAAGTAGTTGTTGTTTGGTTTTGTTCTCGATCGTGTTGTTCTTGCAACATCTTTCACTCCAATTTATATTATATTTCTTGTTTCGCTTGCGGCGTATAAAAATAATCCAAAGTTTCAAAAGGCATTCAAGGTTATCAGAAGCTCAATAAAAACTGCATCTTTATGCTTATTCTCATCTAAAAACCCCAAAAGTTTACTGACTGACTAAGGCCGCCATCTTGCCGCCATCTTGCTCGGCCCAGTTCCAATATTGCTTAATTGTTTCACCACCTACCTACCAACTTACTTCACTGTTTTACCACCAACTTAATTTACATCTTTTACTACCAATCTAATTTACCTCATTACCACCAACCTAACTAACCTGTCGTACCACCAACTTACGTAAACTGTTTTATTACCAATCTAATTAACTTCTTTCACCACCAACCTTTTTAACTTGTTTTACCACCAACCTAACTCACCTATTTTGCCACCAACCTAGATAGTCTGTTTTGCCACCAACCTAGATAATCTGTTTTACAACCAACCTAACTCATCTGTTGTGCCACCAACCTAGATAATCTGTTTTGCCACCAACCTAGATAATCTGTTTTACAACCAACCTAATTCACCTGTTTTGCCACTAACCTAGATAATCTGTTTTGCCACCAACCTAGATAATTTGTTTTTCAACCAGCTTAACTCACCTGTTTTACCACCAACCTACAGTAGATAATCTGTTTTGCCACAAACCTAAATAATCTCTTTTACAACCAGCCTAACTCACCTGTTTTGCCACCAACCTAGATAATCTGTTTTGCCACCAACCTAGATAATTTGTTTTTCAACCAGCCTAACTCACCTTTTTTACCACCAGCCTACTTTACTGTCTTAGAACCGACTTTCTTAACTTGTTTTACCATTAACTTACTTAATCTGTTTTTCCGCCGTCCTAATTAGCCTGTTTTACCACCAACTTCATTTACTTATTTTGCCACTACCAACCCCCTCACAATTAGCAAGTGTCAAGGAATGGCTCGTAAAAGAAAATGTTTGACTTGGTAAGGTGAAAAGTTAGCATCAAGCATTTAAAATTAATTTGAGTACAGACAAAATTAAATTAAATTTGCTGACTGTTATAAATGATATATCTTCCGTTTTTGTTAATTACCAGTCCATAACATATTGATGTATATAACATATTGTAAATAACAAAAATCTATAGTAGCTCTTGTAATGTGTGTTAGAAATAGAAAGTATAATCTTTCCAGGTGAAAAACTTTGCATGTGGAACTTGCGAAATATTTGCCGTTTTTATTAGAGTTTTAAAAGTAGGACGGAGTTTTTGGTAGCTGTTCCAGGGTTTTCCTGATTTACCACCGCAAACGAAATTAACTAGCTACTTGTTTCAAACTTTTTTATCTTTTATGGCAGAAATAACACTCGTATTACTTTTTATGCCAGCTGATATTTTCATTTGTGTTGACAAACCTTGCTATTTTCTTATGCCTAATAGAACAAGTAATGACAAAAAAATGTTCCTTTATTTGTTTTGTCCTTAGGGAGCAAGAAGAAGATCGATTGTTTGAAGCAATGATTGCGGCAAAAGGTCAGCGTAACCATTAAGTTTAACTAATGTTGATAAATCATTGCTAAAATGTTAAGAATTTGAAAAAAGGAACTACAAAATAGATCTCAAATCGATGTAACCATAAATAATGGACGATTAAACATCCATTATATCTGTTATACTGAGTAAATAAGTAAATATATAACAAAAGACATAAATAAATAAATGAATGAATAAATACATACATACGTATAAGATTAAAACTTCTTGGATTTGAGAGTGCTCATTGGCGCAAAGGTCCAGAGCTGTAATATACAATAGATGAATCTCGGCAAACATTTAGTTTAAGTTTCCAGAGTCACGCCGGTGGCTCTGTTCCAAAAATAAATACATAAATAGATACATACATAGATAAATAAATAAACAGATGGATAAGAGAATAAATAAATTATTGCTTTTAACGATTATACAGTAAATATTATATAAATTTTCTTTCGGTGTTTTGTGTAACTACTAAAATATCAAATATCTACGTTTTGTTTTGGTAAACTGATTTTTACGAAATGTCAAACTTAAACTTAGTTATTGTTTTGCGACACACACCTTTTTCGTGGAATATTAAGTAAACAGTTTAATTTTTACCTTAATTAACGTTTTGGTAAATAAAGTTCTTACGTGACCTGACAGCGAGGTAAGTGGGTAAATTTCAAATTTCATGGATTTCACTCATTTTTTTCAAGATTACTACTATATTCAATCCCAAAGAAAACTGATATTTTATTTCTTGTTAACTATGGTTAAGAACTTGTGGCTAATTCCATTTTTGTCATTAGTATCGTATATCTATGTATTACCAGACTATATACTGCCACTAGCGTAAGTAATAGAGATCCTGAATGATAGAAATCATGCAGGAATCACTCTATTTGCGCATTATAAAAATTCGTTCTATTTTTGCGTGTATTTAAAATTATTTCTATTTACAGTGAAGCTTGTTTCTTTTAAAGTTGTAACAAAAAAATAGAATAATTGTAGTTAATAATAGAACCTGTGACGTTTTCTAGTTAGGCCCCAGCATTATTATATTAAAATACTGTATGAACAGGGCCAAAGCAAAAATTTATAGAGGATATTACACGGTGGCGCGAAGATATGAATTCTATTTTCGAATGGCAATATTTAACAATATTTTACGAACGAGCGCAGCGAGTGAGTTTAATATTGTTTTTGCCACGAGAAAATAAAATTCATATCTTCAAGCCGTCGTGTGGTGTTCTTTATATTATATTGACAGAAGTGTTTTTCGGAGGAAATTTACCAAAATCACGTCATCGATAAACTCACATGTGATATAATGGAAAATAAACCACTCAGGTCCCGAATGTAGTTTTTATGAATTTTACGAGTGATATATTTGCCAGTAAAACACTCGTGTCTGTGTAATAAATGATTATAATAGTGTATGAGACATCGAATGATTGACGAATTGGGAAAAGCAAATTTACTCGCGTTGAATGCACAAAAGATTGTCTTTCAGTTCCTTAATAAAAGAAAAGGAGTTCGAGAGTTTAAATTCATCTGGGAATTCTTTTCATAGATTTATTAATATAAATGAAATTGCTTGTTTGCCCGTGTTAGTTTTTACTTTTGGTATGTAAAGATTTTGTTTTGATGCATACCTAGTATTATACTTGTGGAAATTACTGGCGTACTCAAACTTATACCATCAAAATTATGTGGTACTTTTCCGCAGCGACATTCGCGTATAAACGTCAGTGCTTGAAAACGAAATATGTTGCGCAACGATAGTAAGTTTAATAGATTTAGAAAGGGCATAGCAGTATAGCAGCCATGGACTGCTGTTTTCAATAAATTCTTTCAGAATACTGTAGCTAGCAAAAAGGCTGAAATTCCCACAGAAGATAATAAATAAATGTTAGCATATTAGAAATTTTATGTTCTAGATAGCTTTTTTTTAAATACAGACATTTTGTTTTTGGAACGCTTCTGGAAGCTGGTGCAGTAGATCTGAAGGCACGTAGCCTTCGACAGCACATACCCTGTTGGAGTTTACAAGCTTATCGCCTCTACAAACAAAACTATACAACGCCAGGAGCAGGTCTTCCTACAGTGTTGTTAAATTAAATTTAACGGAGACTGACTTCATTTATCTTTGAATGCAAACTTCCCCTGATAATCAAAGTGGTCTCCAGTGGTCCCTATAATGTACGGAAAGGAGAATTAATTGCATATTTAAAATCACAATTATACAAATTATCGAGCAAGTCAATGAGCGCTCAGGACCAGATTCAGGACAGCATGACGAGATCAGTATGGAATTTCTGGTCTTGAATCGCAGACGTCTACCTAACGAAATCTGCGAGCGATGAAACGTGGTTAGAAGGCACGGTTTACATCTACTGTCTCTCGACCAATCAAATTGCGCGTAGCAGATACTAATTGGATTAATCGGTATCTTTTCTTGGTAGTGTTTTTATTCAAGAAATATAAACTGCTCGATTTGCGTTAGAAATAAATGTAAAGTTTAATGCTCAATAATTACTAGAGTCATAAAATAAACTCTAATTGAAGTAACCATTTGTTAACTTTACAATTTCTCCTTTGTCACCAAGCTTAATGAATGATTATTTTAATCCAAACAAACTAACGTTTTACAGATAAATGAAAATTGAATTTAATAACAAGTTAACATAAAATAAATGGTATCACCCAAGTGACATTTTCCGAACATGCGATGTACTTAAAAAGGAACTCTTGGGAAAAATTAGACTGCTTTTATTTCAGTTAAGTTAATATTTTTTGGTTATATGTTTGATTATTTATTACCCTTAACTTTTAGAACATCCAAGATTTTTTACTTTAAAGTTGTGAAAAAAACAAATTGAAAGTAAACTATCTTGTAAAGTTTGAGCTGCGTCACGAGGGTCAGCAGTCATTTGTGATGCACCGCGTCAAACAAAGAGTGCAGCAGTTTCGCGGGATTTTCAAACTTGCATTGGTTTCAATCAAGGAGTAATATTTTGTTACAAAATTGTATTTATTCCTGCTGTAAAAATTTGTTTTGTGTATTTGACGCGATGAGGTAATTTGAAGTTACGCTGACAACTTTCTGAGCCATCGGTTCTTTTCCAAGATTGCGAAGTTTCATTTGGATTTTTATATAAGTTTGAAAGAAGATAACTCCGCTTTAAATGCCAATTTACTAAAATTATTATAACAAATTAGTTCTTGGAATATTGAAGCTTCAGTATAATCAAACTTGCTAATATCCTAAAGAGGCTGCGTTGCGAGAATTTTGTTGTTTTTGGTCATTTTGGTCACAAAGCGTGGTAAATTTGTCCCTGGGATCACCGAGGAGAAATTCATTCAGTGGTCTGAGTCGGAAATCGAACCCAGGTTTTCCGCATTTTACTGCGCCACCCTGCCTCCAGTAATTTCATTTATACACAAAATGTTCCTGATAAACTGTGCGGTGATTAATGAGCTAGTGAAGTGTATTCTAGCATTTTCTGTTGCAATAATCTCCAAACTTGCCGTGTATTTTTATTCTTGACATTCGTAGCACCAATTATTAGAAAACAAAATGAATACTAAACCTTGAATAACATTTTTAATCATTCAATCAAAAGCAAGATATCTTCGGAATTTGTTAAATTAACATTACATGCCCCTTTAAGGCGATGCTTTCTACACCAATTTTTTGATGTAAGTCTTTCACCTCTCTTGACACCGCCATCTTGCGCATGTTATTCTCGAGGAAGTACAAATTTGAAAAATTCTTTTCTTTTCATATTAATCTTTTATTCTTACTTTTCTACATTTTTACATGAAAAAAAAAATTAACCATTTTATAAATAAAGTTTTCTACTAAAAAATAACATTTTTAAATACGATTTAGAAATTAAGCTAACAATTCCTACTTTTGGTAATTTTATCTTAATAGTATTATTATGTTCTTTGTTAGCATTGATTTTGCAAAATACTAATTAAATTCTTCTTACGTTATTGTTTAGTGTTTTAAACCATGTTTTTATGTTTCTTCCTGTGTTAGTTCTTGCTTTATTTTGTTTGTGAGTCGTCCTCTGTAAACACGCTCTTCAATAGGAAGCAGTGTACTTTTTAGCCAAGGTTCATTGTTTGTGAGTCGTCCTCTTTATACATGCTCTTCAATAGGAAGCAGTGTACTTTTTAGCCAAGGCTCATTGTTTGTGAGTCGTCCTCTTTATACACGTTTTTCAATAGGAAGCAGTGTACTTTTAGCCAAGGCTCATTGTTTGTTTGTCGTCCTCTTTATACACGCTCTTCAATAGGAAGCAGTGCACTTTTTAGCCAAGGCTCATTGTTTGTGAGTCGTCCTCTTTATACACGCTCTTCAATAGGAAGCAGTGTACTTTTTAGCCAAGGCTCATTGTTTGTGAGTCGTCCTCTTGATACACGTTTTTCAATAGGAAGCAGTGTACTTTTAGCCAAGGCTCATTGTTTGTGTGTCATCCTCTTTATACACGTTCTTCAATAGTAAGCTGTGTACTTTTTAGCCAAGGCTCATTGCTCTTATTGTTTGTGCTGCCTCAGCCTTAAAGCGTCCATATGGCGAAAAATGTTTTTTCGATTTCGATACCTCCTCGACTGCGTTGCATTTGGGCCACAAAATCTAGTCTTTAAAATTCCCGTACCGACCAGGCCCAACGAAGATTGCCGGGAGTTGCTAAGTCTAGGCGCAGTGACGCCACTTCTGGAATCGTCTAGTTTACCTGACATTTTTTCAGTGTTTTGTTTTTCAGTACAAACCTAATCACTTTTTGGTTTAAACAAACTGAAAAATGATTGATTTTCTTTGAAAATACAATCCCTTAAGTGATGTCACAGACTATGCTGGACCCAGACTTAACAACTCCCGGCCATCTTCGTTGGGCGTGGCCAGCTGAAGAATTTTAAAGCTTGATTTTAAGTGGCAAGAAAATTGCGGAATCAAAAAACCTGTTTTTGGAATACATTTTTATTCAATATATAGATATCAATAACACAAAGTTCCTGTAGGCCATTTAGACATATATTTATTTGTTAATTTATGCAAATTTTTATGAGCAGTTTGAAATGTTGGGATAGCAAAACAAATAGACAAGACACTCTATTGAAAAACAACGCTGATGGTCTTTATTTTGAGATCACTGTACATTTATCTAAGGTTTACGAAGAACTGTTAGTATTTCATGTAATGTGACAAACAGAACCGTATATTGAGCTACCTCATCCTCAATTTGTTCTTAACCCTTTCACTTCCAATCACTTATCAACACTGAACTTCTCCATACGTGACAAATACAAAATAATACATTTGGTAATAAGAAAATGTGAATTGATCAAACAAAGAGAACTACTAGAGATTAAAAGTGAAATTCTCGCAAAGTTTTTCAATGAAAAGTATGGACTCAATTTGGGAGAACTTATAATTCAACTGGGACTAAAAGGGTTAATTTATGCCTATTTTTATGAGCAGTTTGAAATAATGAGAAGGCAAAACAAATAGAAAAGACTTTATATTGAAAAGGCCACGCTGATGGTTTATTTTGAGATCACTGTACGTTTATCTAAGATAAACGAGGAACTATTTATATATATTATATGTTAAATGCTTGAATCATTGGGAACGATATAATGATTTAATTAATTGCAAACGATTCTTCTGCGTTTTATTGTGCACATCAGTTAGATTTCAGCTAGGAACGAGTATCATAAAGAAAAGTCGATGACCATGGTTCAGTTTTTCAAAGGCTGGTTAAGTTTATCCCTGGGTTAAGCAAAAATTCAAACAGGAATTTCTTCTTTAGGAAAAATTAAATGGTTATTTATGAATATTGTTTGGATTTTTTAGGAAACGTTTTGTTAATACCAAAATTACTGTTTGTAAGATTGGAAACAAAGTTCTGGGTTAACCATTTAACCCAAGGTGGGTCCTTTTGAACAACTGGCCCTGGTTTTTAAAAAATGATTTTCTTTTTTTATGCGAAACAAACCTATTTAACAATTAGACCCCGAGGCTGGACTGCAAGTCTATAGCACAAACGATTGTTTAACTGATATGATTACTTCGTTTTAATCCTTTACTTCAATTATTTTATTTCAATGGAGAATCAGAACTTAAAAGATGTGATAATAAGCTTTTTCATTCCACCAATTAAAAAATTTCAAATACTTTTGGATTAATTACTATCTTTTGTAAAATGGGGGCTTACTAGTTTCTGCTTGACTTATTACTGACGTAATTTATCCGTTTTTTTTTTGTACCGTCTTTGTAACTAGATCTTTCATTATTTTATCAGTGTGATCAACTACAGAAAACCAGTTAATTACGATTGATAATTCCTCCGTTGGTAATTTTTCGTAAGTTTGAAGGTCAGCAACAGATATCCATTCCAATAAAACCAACAAAGTGAAAAAATAGTTTAGTCCATAACACACAGTATTGTTTTGGACGGGTTATTCATCATTTTTTTCGTATTTGCCCATCTTCATCAAAATCGTTCAGGCCTTTGAAGCAAAACTGTACGTGTTGGTGCTTTGAGGTTTCTTTGCGATTTCACATTGCTCTGCAGATCCTAATATTTTGTTTGTAGTGAAAGGTAAAACTCCCTAATCTGTTTCCCCTTTTCCTTTCGCTGTTCTTATCTTCTCTTGTTATCGTGATAAGTGTAACGTCTTTTTAACACAAAGTTGCTGTACATTGATGTAAAAATAAAATGCTTTTTTAATCAAAAGTTGTTGTTATTATTTAAATTATGTTTTTCTGCAGATAAGTATTTGTTTGTTCAGTGTGAGTTTTTAAGTGATCTGGTGTAGAATATAGTTTGTGAAAGTAACTTAAAAAAAACACTGACCGTTTTGTGTTCCCGTCTGCATGTTGCTTAAGCATTTACTCATGACACCTTGTTACTGAGGCTGCCTGACTAGTAATGTGTCTTATTTGCTGTCTCTTGAGTGTGAGTTATTTATAAGTTGTGTGAAGAATACAAGTTGTGACAGTACTAGTAACGGTTAATAAAGCGTGACCGTTTTGTGTTCCTGTCTGTATGTTGTTTAACATTTACACATGACGCCTTGCAATGCAGACTGCCTGACTTGTATTGAGTCTCATTTGATGTCTGTTGACTGTGAGCTATATTTACAAGTGTAGAATACAGTTTGAAAGTAACTTAAAAAATCATGGCCGTTTTGTGTTCCTGTCTGTATGTTGCCTTAACATTTACTCATGACGCCTTGTTATGCAGGCTGCCTGACTTGTAATGAGTCTCCTTTGTCCTCGCATTACTGCCATGTAACCAGCGTTTGACGATTCCTAACTTTGTGTTCAACATGTTGTACGCAAAGCTTGAAGTTAGGTATGCAATACTGGGATAAAGAACGTTCTTTTCTCATTTCCCTTTATCTCATCTTTTCTATTCTTTTATTAGGTTTTAGGAGCTGTTACAAAAAACGATCTTTCTTTCTCAACTTTGAAAACATAATAAGTATAATATAATGAAATAATGATTAATACATATTATATAATAAGTATAATATAATGAAATAATGATTAATACATATTATATAAAAATATGCAACTCGGTTTAAAGTTTAAAGTTAGGGCGTCTGACCGATAATGAGAAGGCTGCGGGTTCGAATCGCGTCAATAACTCGGAAAATTTTTCCGAGCATTCAACTCGAGTAACACTTTCTTTCTGATTAATACATCTTTACAAATTTTGCTATTGTTTGTTGTTTGGTTGGTTCTTTTGTTGGTTTAGCCCGTTTTTACCATGTTACATTGAATTATTCATAAAAAGTACTTAGTAACAACAATTGCTGAAACTTGCTTTATGGAGTATTAAGAATACAAATCTATAACGCTTAGTAATTTACCATAGTAATTTCGTTTGAAGTATGACTTCCCAAGTATTTAATTTTCTATCCCAATTTAAAGGGTCGTTTGACGATGCAAAGCATGGGATTTGAGAGGAATCATACTCAATTGGATCGCAATACTTTACATTAACTCGCATTTTTTCACCTCCAAATAATTGTAATATATCTGAGCGATTTGTTTGAAAATTCAACTCGTTCAAAATACAGCAATCGCTGTCAGGTAACCCCTGCCATCTGAAATCTCCTCTTGTGCTCCCACTAAAGGAAAATACCTTACACACTTCAATTAACCAATCAAACATTGTAGATTTTCCAGAGTTACTCACACCTTGACAATACATAACTCTTTGTTTAAGGTTTGGTTTACATTTAATTATATTTTGAAACTTGTTTCTAAAAGCATTCAAATTAATCCCATGGTACTGTAACAACCATATATAATTAGATGGTAATGGTTTATCAAAAGTACAGATAGAAAATAACTTTTCATATAAATTTCTCCTAGGTGGAGGAGGAATTATTTTAGCTAAATTCTTAAACTCTGTCATCCTTCTAGATGGCTTATTAATTAGAGCTTTTTGGAAGACAATTGGAAGATCATATTGCATTTCATTTAATATAACAGGAGCGTACCTACATTGGGTAACAACTTGTTCAGATAACCAATGATAAAATTTTTCCATTATTGTACTTCCTGGAATATCTACTCCTTCCTCATCCTTAAAGCTTAGATCAGAAGGTTTAACACAGCTTTTCAAAAAAACATCTTGTAATTTAGGATTTTTGCAATATATAAAAATAGGTTTATCACCTATTGCCCAATTTTTAGAACAATAACGTATGCATTGTCCCATTCCTTTTAGTTTTTTAACATTAATCAACGGTTTATTACTTTCCATAATTTCAAATGAATTAGTAATGTTATAAATCCTATCGAAATAAGGTGCTAAACATCTCATTACTTCAAATGGAACTCTACTCCTAAAATTACTAAAACTAATCCCTATATGAAAATGAATGTTTTCCCCAGATTCGTTTCTTTCGAGAGTTAGCACGCTTGTTAATGGATCTAATAACTTTATAAGATCGTACAATTCTCTAATTGGAGAACTAGGATCAGGTTCGAGGAAAGCTCTTTCTATATGTTGTTTAAGGTTTACTGCTACCTCAGATCTGTTTGTTGCAAGTAATACTGAAATAAAAAAATATAATATATAAAAAAAAAATTAATATAATTCTCTCATTTTAGTGAAATATATTTATATTGACTGAATAGTTTATATAGTTTCTCATTTCTACCAAAATGACAATAACATTTATACCCTACATCAGGTGAACACTGTGCACCTTTGTTACCTACGAAGCAACAATAATCTTCATAGAAAGAAACAAACTCTTTACTAACAGTCTTAGTTTTGAACATAAAATCTAATACCCTACAAAACATAACGTGGTGTAATAATTGAACAGTATTAAAATCTAGATCTGAAGAATGCTCTTCTAAATATAGCAACATGCTATCGCTGCAATCCCTGAACTGGTGAAGTTTACTAGATGAAATAAAAAGGAATAAAAAAAAAAGATAAAAATCTGTTATAAAATAAACTTACGCAAGATAATAGGAATCTTTGTAAATGTTATAAGGTAGTTAGAATACTTCTTGTGTCTGAAAAAATAATAAAAAAGATTAATATTTTTTTTCAATTATACTTTAAATAAGTAAAACCTATTGCAGCTAAAAGCACAATTGAAAGAAACAATAGAGAAATCACACACTTAAACGAAAAACATTTAAAAATGCAGATTAAAAATAAAATCTTAAAATTTTCTAACCTGTTCCTCCAACGAATTACCCGTTCGTTAGAGGATTTTCTTGGACTGCGAGTACTGTTTTGGCGTGTTTCATTGCTCCCTGAAATAGACGTTGCTGTTTCAGTATCTCCTGTTTCGTCATGCTGGAGTTGATTTTGCGAGCAATTATCAGGTATAACAGCGTTATCTGAAACGAGATCCAATTTTCTTTTACAAGATTTTCTTTTAGTTGACGTTGGGGTTTCAATAACTATATCAACAAGATCTTCTCCAGAATCTTCTCCTGAACTTACGTTTCCCTCTCCGTTTTCGATTTCCTTAAGTTGTTGTAGTTCAACGAGTTCTTGTTTTTCTTCCTCAAGTTTTCTTAAAGCTTTACTCTTTGGTTTCTTTTCTTTTCCAAAAGCTTTTCTCTGGACATCTAAGATTTTTTCAATCTTTTCGAGTTCACCTTTGTAATCGATATCTTCAACTCTCTCTTCCTCCTGAAATGCAGTTATCTTTGTTTGAAGAGTTGCGAGCTTTGCTTTTATGTCCTTGAGTGTAGATTTTTCTTCTACTTTAGAGCAGGAAGGTTCACCTAAAATTTTAAAATAAATTAAAAATACCCTTTATTTAAATCATATCTATTTCTAACAAAATAAAATACCTTTAACTGTATTTTCTGCTTGGATACACGCTGTAACAAGTAATTCTTCTTCTTCATCTACTGCTACTGACAAAACGTTTCCGTCTACAGTTTCATTTGAAGTTTCATTTGTAGATGTCTCGATTTCTTCTTCTCTTAAAACTTCTTGAGATTGAGGATATTCGTATCCTAATTCAATAGCTCTTAGTTTTTCACTTTCTTCTTTTTGTTCCTCTCTAAAACGAATTTCTGATCTTGGGTCCATTTTAGAAATGTTAACAGATTGGTTTTAAAGAAAGAAATGTTACACTAAGTTCGAGAATCTAGTTTTATTATACATTTCATTTTAAAAATTAACTAGCTTCAGTGTATCAATATACGTCTACGCATACATTTAGAAAACAGAATCCTTTGATTAATATTACAAAAACTAGACATCACGTGTTAAAAATTGGGTAAATTCCTTTCTCTTTGTTTTTTATGTAACGATATAAGTATTTATATTTAAAAACTAAATTATTTAAAATAGAAAGCTAGTATGGTGTAGTGGTTAACACATTTGCCTGTGGAGCAAAGGACAAGGGTTCGAATCCCTTTACTAGCAATAGAGACTGAGATTCCAAATTATAATATAATTTGGATTCCCAGTCTCTGCTTTTATTTATTTTTTTTTTTTATTTATTTTATTTATAGAAAGTTGTATATAGAATTATAATTATATTTAAATAAATTTTATATTTTAAATATTAAGAATGTCCTGTAGTATAGTGGTAGTACCTTAGGCTTAATAGTCTAAACACCCGAGTTCGATTCTCGGCAGGACAAGAAGTTGCTGGTTATTCTATTAAAAAATAGAATACCCAGCGCTTGCTTTTTTTTTTCTTATTTTATTATTTTTTTTTTTTTAATTTTTTAATTATTTTAATAATTTAAATTATGTTACACTAAAGCTTTTTGTTTTTCATCTTTGTGTAACATTTTATAGTTTAAGTTAATGATTAACTGTTACACAAACATATTTGTACTCTATACCTTGTGTAACCTTTATTAATTTTAATTAATTACAACTATTAGTATTTATAATTTACTAAACTTGATATGTTTTAGTTAAATATTAACTAATATAATAATAAGTTAATAGTTAGAGTATGGACACTCTTTGACCATTCTTGGTAAAAGAGTAACTGTGAAACATTCTAGGCTTTCTATTGGCTATATTGTGACGGAACAATGGGAGTTACACAGACCTTTTTCTCCTTTTTGCTGTGGGTAACGGCTATCTGGCCTTTCCTGACCCCCCCCCCTCCCCCAAATACATACCACATTGAAATTTATAAACAACTTTTTGTTGGCATACAATAGTTGGCTTTATCT
>JAOTRI020099878.1:0-14316 GCA_028564885.2 Zoanthus sanctaehelenae
CGAGCTGCATTTCTCTGAACTTGCTCAAGCTTATAAATGGCATTGTCGTAGTAAGGGCTCCATGCAGCTGAGGCATATAATAATTAACGTCCTTTAAATTACCGAAGTTGGGCGTGACCATTGGCCTGAATAGCTAAGTTGAAATGTTTTTGAGACCTAGAGCCTTCTTGATATTCAAACGATTTGCACTCAACCGTCAAGTTGTAATCTTTTTACTTGAAATGGCATAGCATCAGCTGAGTTGAATAATTTGAAAGAAACCACCGCGTTATCTTGCCCAACATATAAGAACGTTAATTATTATTTAAATCAACTAAACTATAACTAATTCGTTATATACGGCGTTGTATAATAATGTATAAAGCGATTATTACAAAAAGCGAAATATTGACTGCTGAACTCGGGGTGGAACTTTTGTGAACATTGCCATTTATATATATGGTAGCTGACGTTTCGCCAGAAAAACGTAGCCCCATTTCAAGTAAAAAGATTACAACTTGACGGTTGAGTGCAAATCGTTTGAATATCAAGAAGGCTCTAGGCCTCAAAAGCATTTCAACTTAGCTATATTTAGGCCAATGGTTACGCCCAACTTCGGTAATTTAAAAAACGATTGTAAAAAATAAAATCTCATCTGACCTGAAAATATTCTTGCAAATATTCTCAGTTGCGGGAATATCGCTGACATTGAATTTCCATTTTCAACATGTCTATGATATTGAAGAACTTCGAAGGTAATAGAACTCTGTGTATGGCTTTTCCATTTGTGATAAGAAACAAGAGTTCAGTTGCAATACATGTCATCAGTAAAGTATTTTTTTTCCAAACAAACAAAATAATATTCTTATCAAAATCTGAGTCTCAGAATTATTTTATTTCTAAAATTTGGCCAATTCGTGCCACATTTGCAATAACATACTGAGCCTTATATAAAGTATATTGTTATTACAAAAAAGGATGTACTCCAATGAATACAGTGTCAAATCTTATCTGGTTATGAAAAGACAATATATGTCCTGTAGTAATTAGCAATAACTTCCATAAATCATTCTTTTAACTTTCCGATTGATTAAATATCAATTCGACCATAAATGTATTTCATTCAGTATACAAAGTACAGTATGCACAAAATTTATACCATTGAAACAATGAGGTATAAGACCACGTGGTGAAACAAAAATACTTTAGAACCTTCCAGTGTTTCATGCCTTGACGGGATTTATTTGAAAATAACAATACTAACAAGCTCTTTATGAATACATCATACTGAAAAAATGCCAACAATTTAAAAGCATGCATATTACCAAAATAGCTAAGATGGAGAAAGAGCGGTTTGGGACTGAGGTTTCGATCTGGAGTTCTTCGCACCAGTAAATGCTTTCATTCCGACGAAATAAATATGTAGTAGCAAAACCCTTGTACAACCTTCTGTATCATTGCATCCGGGCCGGTCCAAGTCAGCCAAATAATAAAATCATACATTATAAAGTATAAGCAAAGTTGACAAACAACGAGAATAAATAACAACATTCCAACCGGCCACACCAATATCGGATCTTTATCAGGATATACTTATTCTATAACTCGGACGAAGGACTCCAATCCGAAACTGAAGAACCAAATCATTTGTCTCACTATACGGTGCAAAATTTATCTTTTTGTAAAGTCCTGGTCAAACGGTGCATGATAGTCGATGTAGCTGGTTCTTTCCTAACTATCATCAAATATGACCAACTATCATTTACATGGTCAAACGGCCAAAAACATGATTCGTGATAGTTGACGATAGTTACTCGGCAGTCGGGCGCGCAAAGTCACGAAAAAATGTCCCAAAGGCAGGGCCAGGCTTCATATTCGTCAATATCAAGTCATTACTCTAGGCCGCCACATAGCCCTCCTTGCCCGATGAACGTTTCTTTTTTAGCGGTTTTTTTTCTAATTCATGCCAGTTGACGCTTTCTTCGGAAGATATCATGCGCGTGATCAAACGAAAAAACTTTCATTGGCTATCATGAAGAATTTAAACTAGCTCAAAATGAATTATAGTTGACAATAGTTGATGATAGTGCATGATAGTTGGTGGTCAAACGGAAGCATGCGTTTTCAACTATTATGGACTATCATCAGCTATCATGGACTATCGTCAACTATCATGGACTACGGTCAACTATCATGAACTATCGTCAACTATATATCATGGACTATCGTCAACTATCATGGACTATCGTCAACTATCATGGACTATTGTCAACTATAATGGACTATCGTCAACTATCATGGGCCTTTTGACAAGGCCTAAAACCTTTTCTGTAGAAATACTGACGCGGCATTCATTTACTACAAATTTAAGAAAAGTTCAGTGATGTTTTTATTACTTTTTACTTCTTATTATGCAGAAAATCGCAACAAAAACTTAAGGCAGAATAGCTTTTCAGCACAGCGTTGACTGTAAAGCTAAGAACTATGGCAGCGTTTAAACGAAACAGCTCTTTTTGTAGACTTACATCTTTTATCCGTTTAGGCCTAGAGTTTACACGTAAACGCTTTTACAAAATAATGAATTAAGGTAGCTATTTTTGAAAATGCGAGCGATGTGTTTACGTGTAAACGGTCAAAAACGCAGATACTTTTACCCGGATAAAAATTTAACCGTCTAATTGTACACGCTGTCTAAAATTCGAACTTCTTTGGAGATAATATCTTCAGTTACGTCGGTTTCGTATGGCACTACTTTACTACGAATTCAAACTCACTGTTTTATTGAAAGTATGAACATTTGCTGGTATAGAACAAAAATATTCGATGCTAAATATATCAGTAGAGGATATTACAAAATGGCCCGAAGATATAAAATTCGTTTTCGAGTGACGAAAATAATATTTTACGAGCGAGCTCCGCTCCACTGTTATAAACTACGACAAACTAAAGGAGAAAATATGTTTATAGAATTATCGCACAAAGTGTCAAATTTAAGCAATATTTAAGCTTAACAACTTCAATTTCTTAAGAAAAAATAACTTCAATAGTTTTGAGAAAACATTTGACAGTTTTTTTTCTTTGGACTTTGGCTGCATCAGCAAAAACTCTAGCGTCTTCTCTGTTTGCCATGCTTTGCAATGCAAGAGGCGACAAGCGCGGGAAAATACTGACGCGTACGCACATCCGGGACATTTGGTAAATAACTTTGGAATATATGTGTAGTATAGTTTCAGGTATTTTACTTGTAATCATATAATAAAATACAATAAATTAAGTAACGTTCGGCTTTATTCCAGAAAATAAAGGTTCTTGTAAAAATTGTATATACTCAAGTATTAAAATGAACTAAAATCATTTATCTATTTATTCTTAAAAAACATGAGTGTTTGTTTCAACTCATTGCTCGTTATAGCTCGAGGCAAAATACTCCGTGCCGTGAACTTGCTATTGTGAAAGTTCATGTTCCTTTATGATATTATTATATAAACAGGAAACCTTTTGAAACCTTACTTTCCCAGACTTTGTGTCACGTACAAAAATAATTCCAAGCATATTTACACAAATTCTAGATCTGCCGCCCTTTGTGTGCGACACACACGCATAGCCAACAACTCATAAAACATTCTTATCGATCCGTTAATTGTGAGCCAAAATCTTTTTTGAAAAGACCTTCTAATACTAATTTCTTTTTGAAAACAGAACTACTGAAACGCTTCTCATTAAGTTGTTTAAGTTTTAACTCCTTGACTTCCTTTATTATAAACCCCTTCCCGCGTCCTGTACAAATATCTGATGAAACAAAAAATTTGTAACTTGTTAGTATAGATACGTGAGAAATGAATTTTAAAGCATGCATATGGAATACGTACAGAAACTAGAGAGTCGGCATTTCTTATACCATTCCCAATGCAGTTACAAGTCAAATAAGTCAAAGTCTTTGACTGCCCGGGCTTCTATATTTTTTATATTATTCAATTATTCACTTCACCCCAGGAGAGTGGAAAGCTGAACTAGCTTAGGTGGAATAAAATTTAGCGCACACAAATACTTAATTCTTAAATCTCGGCAAAGCTGGAAATCAAACGGGAAATCATGAGGACGAGGAAATATTAATATAATATAAAATATTTTTCCCGTATTATTGGGAAATGGTAGGTAAGAAATAAAATGTAAGTAAAAAACCGTCTTCGGAGCAGAGTTCAAAAAATGTAATAAGTTGCATTATTTTATTAAACAAAAAAAAATCCATAACCCCCCCATTAGAGAATATATATATATCATTGACTAAGAATGGCAATAGTTTTGATGAGAGACTGATCTCTGTCGGTGTCTATTCTCCCGCATCTTATTGAAATATAACTACTCAGTGTACTGAAAGTACAAAGGGTGTTAGTATTTGGCACGCTCCGTTATCATGCCAATGTCAATGATGGTTGCTTGAAGATGAAACAGAAAACTTAATATAAAAGCAAATATCATATTTTAAAACCACAATTATCATACTAGTGTCACACTTGGCTTTGGGTGAACGCTTAGATCATCATTCTGGCACAAACTAATCATACAGAAGCAGTATTTTAAAACTTAAGTGATATGACCATATGTATTGATATAACACTGATCAGCAATGACTTTACTAATTGGTATCCACTCTAACTGTTGCAACAAGTTCAGAAATCATTTCAATTGTCTTGGGAAGCTGAGTAAGAGCTAGAGACATCTATTAATCGCAATTAATATATAAAGTTGTTCATGTTGAGTTTCAAAAATTTACTGCAATCAGTTTTTTCATCGTAAGACATAATTTAGTTGTAGTGAGAAACAATTGTGATACTGATATCGCAAAAACTAATTTTGATCTTTAATATTTCTGAAGTACTAAAGTTATCAGATGAGCTAATTGCATAGCTGACATTTTTTTTCAAAATTTTAAGAGCTATCATTATCGATGCTCTTCAGGTTTTTAAAGTGCTTTTTAACTTATCATGAAGCTAAGCACAGCACATGCAAACCGTGGATCTATTTTTGAAATTTGGCTTACCAATTTTTTTCTTTTGCGAAACCGCAAGTTCACGTTCTAGGAAAAGTTTCTAGCGAACTTGAATATTGCTTTTTTAGTTCGAGGATTCTCCAGAGCTGTCATGCATGCAAAAGATGAAATTGTTAAGAAATTATTATTTAGTTTGAAATAATTGAAGCAATACAACAAGTACCTATAAACAAATGTTATTACCCTCAGCACTGCTGTGTTGTATAACACTCAACCTCTCACGAAACTATACGTTCGTTTTTAAAATGTCTTAATTGGAGAGCAACTTGAGTTGACCTAATTTCAAGCATTAATTTTTAAAAGGCACTCTTTAAAATCTTTCTAGATCTCTTCACGAACTGTCATCCGGGAAAAATTGTCACACCCTGTACTAAACCGAGTTTGTAAGACTGATAGGAAACCTTATATTCAGTTCTAGACCAAAATATTTGTGATCAGTTACCCAGTTCTAGACTGCTTTCAGTCTGAAAACAATATCCAGAATAGCGGCAAATAACAATACTTGATATAACCAACTTATTGGAGTACGCGTATACGCTCAAACGGCTCATGTACCGGCAGTTGGAATTTCTTTCCTGTAACGAATCGAAGATTATCTTAAGTGATAAGTCTGTTGTATCGCAATCTACCCGGCCTTCACCGATAAAGAATGATTGTAAAAAGCAATTTGAATGTTCACCGATTGCCCATCTTATCTTGCGAGTTTTGCTACAGTAGTGTACCCAGCGTACAATCAAAAATCAATTTTCACTTCTAACACTGCCTTCTGACTCGAATTGATGGGGTTCTTATGGTATAGAAACATTCCATGTTGATTTTGGTTGGTAATTTTTTATATTTAAGGGAAATACCAGCTGCCGTTTATTTACATAGTATTTTGAATTGTATGACCGGCTGGCTGTTGGTCCTCATTTAGACACTTTAGTTTCGCTAACTGATATCAGTTTTTAAAATACGGATAGGAAAATTAGATATATCAACTCGTCAGTAACAACAAAGTTTTTGCTTTCTTTGTGCAAGTTGTTACCGTAATTTCCGGGCGATTACTTAACCTGTTCTTAATCCGGGATAATGCAGCTTGTCAATCAGTGCTCACTGGTGGGCACATGGCAAACAAGTTGAATAAACTCATAAACAGCTAAACTATTTAAAGGCTGTCTTTTAAGTTAACCGACAAATTTCCGGAAGCCATCCTAAAACGAATTAGCAAGTTGAATTAAAACTCTGTGTTTGAATAGAGAAAGAAAAACAAATGAATCACTTCCGATTGTTTATCTTTTTATAAAGGTTGCCGACTAGTCACTGACGAACTCATCTGAAGGGATGTGTTCATTGTAAATTCTTGGTATTTTTGCATATCGAACAAGACAAAGAAAACACTATGCCTCCAAGGTAGCAAGTTTATTTTCTATCGCTATAACTAACAGAATATGTTTTAAAACAACAACATTTTTGTTACAAACTCCACCAATAAACAACAAATAACTTTGAGTACAACAATGGCAAAGATTTCGTTGGTATAACAATGAAAGCGAAGTTCAAAATGTTTAGCGTAATTTTCTATACCACTACCAGTCGATATTTTAAAATAATTATTCCAAGAGCGCGCATTGGATATGAGATGGTAAACAGCCAACGAAGAGCGTATAGTAGCGCCGAGTTGGATATATAATCATCTCATATCCAACGAGCGTGAAAGGAATAATTGTTTTATTAAATTTCCAAGCCCTTCGATACTTGAAAATGACAACAAGATTTTAATCTGACATTTTTACCTTGGCAAAACTTTACACAGTAGTTTCTATACATGGTCATTCGGTACATGAACTGATAGCCGAGATTGAGTGAACCAATCAGAACGCTAGAAACGCGATATTCGAGATTTACAATTTAATAACAAAATATATCCTTTTTTCTTTCTTTTTAGATTTACTTTAAATCGTTCAAAATTTTTGTGTTTTAAAAATGTTACAACTGTTGTAGAACACAGTACTCATAAAATAATGAAACCGATACTGGTCACGTGCCATTTTAGGTTTAAAAAAATATATATGAAAAGTTGACACACAACGAGAATAAATTGAAGTAACTATATTTCGATCGGCCAGACCGATCGCGATCTTCATCAGGTTATAAGGATATCTTTACACAAACAAAAGTTATATATAACCATTTTAGGTTGCTTGATCTTTGTTCAAACCAAACAAGTTCGTAATACTGAATTTATGTAACAACATGCTGAAAATGGCCGAATTTTAAGAATATGTTGTTAAGGATATGATTTTGCATCAGGTAACTAGTATATGAAACGTCGAGATCATAAAAATGCATGTTTTTCAAATGTTTGTCACCGCTGTTTGTGTTACATTTTTAATTAACTTGAAAAAATACATTCAATACTGATTACACGCTGTAATGCAATAATTGCACCCTTATCCAAACGGGAAAAACCATACACAGATCTATTACTGCTGAAGCTTTTCCATACCACAATCACTTTAAAAACGGAAATTTTGTGTCACCAATATTTCCCCAAACTACAAATATTCGTAAGAATATTCTCAGTCTAAAATTGGCCAAAAAGCTGACTAGCCAGGCCGGTCCTGAAAATAATTTCATTATTATAAAAAGAGTGTTTATATAATAACCTACCATTCTACTGCATAAATAGAGCTATGTGGTGGTTTTCGTGCCTTAATTCAAAAATTTCTTCCTGATCTTGAAAAGTAAAATATCAGTATCAGTCGTTGATTATGTAAGAGATACTTGAATTTAACGGACTTTATCAATATAACTTACATACATTATAAATTTTTACGGATTCCATTAAACATAAGTCAACACATACAAATTAGTACTGGTAATCCGATATAGAACAATAAATTGCTTTACGTAAAAAAATATATAAAAACTATGAACTCTTTTCTCTACTGCTATACGTATAAATAACTTACAGATAAGATCTGTGTGTACTGACTAGATTTTTAATTCACTAGAATAATAAACGATCCGGCTAAGTTTAAAAAGCATGTTAAATTTTAGTTTCACAAAGTTAGTGAAATCACTGAATATAGTTTAGCATATTGCTTTAATGTAAGTTTCGCCTTGAATGCAAATAAACACTTTTAGTTGAATGCATGAACGAATTTCTGGTTTTCTTTAGACAAATGTTAAGACAAACAAGAAATGACCAATGAGATTCTAATAATTTGTGTGGCAAATTTACATTGAAACATCTGAACCGAGCATTTTTAGATCAACAAAATTTTTCACCCTGTTAAACTTGGTAGTAGCTTTTCTGGGATTGTTCTCCCCGAGGGCTTCAGCAACTGCTAGATCTGTCTCACTCACGGCTGACCGTTGAAGTACATCGGTTGAAAACGACGAGTTGAAGGAACATAATCTTGGTCTCCCCAGTGCTGCTTTTGAACGATTTGATCCCTCCATAACGCCGCAAGCTGCAGAACCGTGTGGACATGAAACTTTTCTAGTTTTAGGCTTTGTTTGCTTTATTTCTTCCTCACTTACGATCCCCAAACTAACCAATGATGACTTCAAGTTGAACTTCTCGTCCAAATACGCTCCAAAGCTACCCGCCATAAGTTCAAGGCTCGCGCGTTTTAAGTCACCTGATACAGCTCGCAAGGGCTCTAGAGATGCTGATCTTCGGCTTAGAAGTTCGTTATTGTTTTCGTCCTCTTCTTTAAGTGACTGTAAACTGCTACCTGAGTCGCCCATGTACCGGAATAAAAGTTCTTCTTTCCCATCTTGTATTATAGCGGCTGCCAGTAGGAACACCATCCCTTCTCCTTTTGCAAGATCTATAGCCAATTTCCCATCGTAAGTCATGGCTGTAACGTTAACACAAGAAGAGATGAGAAAGTTTACTAACTCAAGATGGCCTTCACTCGCAGCATAGTGAAGAGCAGTCCAGCCTTTAGAGTCTCTTGCTTCAAGTTCAACTCCATGGTCTAGCAAAAGCTGTGCAATTTCCAGCCGACCGTACATACAACTGCGATGCAATGCAGTCACTCCGTTTTCGTCTTGTTCATTCACCTTGCAGCTGAAGTATTTCAAAGCAAATTTTATTTGTGCCTGATCGTTTTCTGCGATTGCTTGATTAAAGAGAGACTCACTACTAACCCTCCTGCCACGTATCATAACTAAAATTGAAAGCTTTCATCCAAATTATTTTGTTTTAGTGATGTAATTTCTTTCCAAGAACGTTGACCCCGGGAGCGATCGCAATTTGATGGCTGCGCGGACTCCCACTTGTAAATAAAGTGAGTGCTTTTGTAATGAAAAACATTCCATAATGGCTTTTAAGTAAAGCTCATTGTTTGTAGTTTTGTAAAATAAAGCCATCCTTGGTTGATTGCTCCGAGCTTGGGAGCATTTGAATATTCAATTCTCTACCTCAATGGAGAAGATGACAAGTTGACGTTCTATAATCATATTCGAGCTGTGCCGGCATGAATTTCAAAACATTCGAAGCCATCTTTCACCAAAACAGATTTGTTTTTCATACTTTAAATTATACATAGATTTTAATGAGGTACAATTGTTTTGATTGAATTGACTTTCCTCAAATAAATCAGAGTATCGAAAAAGTGTTAATTTTAATTTCAACTTTACTTTATATAATATTTAGAAGGAAACAGTTTGACAGTGCTAAACTTATAGATCGAAATTATCTTTAGTTTGTGTTGCAGAAACTCCAATGAATCATTTACATAATTGAACAACATAAAAAAGTTTTTGTAAATGATAATCAAGCTCGTACTTCAAATCTCAATATGTGTGCGACTTTAAGCACATTTTCCCCAAAAGTTACACAAAGCCACAGCGTCTAGGAAAAGAAAACATAGTACTTTTAAAATCTTCATAACACTTGCTTTTTTGATAATCAAAGTCGAGCTGTTCTCAATTGTAAGTCTTGCAATAAAATTTCCATTTTGATTTTTTGGAATAAATAGTTTGAAGTTTTATATTTATATTCATTTTCATATTTAATGAGTACTACTTTTTCTTATCTACTAAAGTAAACTTAGTGTTAATTATACACGATTTAACTATTTAGTTGATAAAGCTTAATATTTTCGATCTTCGGAAAGTTCTAGAAAAAAAAATACCGTCAGTCATATTGCAAAAATTGTATTCTCTGAACTATTTTGCTATGAGCTCAAAAGTTATTGTGTACCCTGCGCATTCAACTAAACAAATATTAAATTATTGAAATTTCATCCTACGATTAGTTATATTTTTAGTAATATGATTGTTAGAACTCAAATAATCACTGACTTCCACGTTTTTTATAGTTGACCTCATTTACTTTCAAAAAGGAAAATACCACAAATCTCATTCCCAGTGCTTTCTCGGGCTGCAGTTTGAAAGCCGTGTATGAAAGCGAGGTTGCCAACTTGAAGCAATGTGAGCCTGCTGCAAAACAATCTCATTCTTTGTCTAGTGATCGAGTATGCGCGTCCATTTCCCCTTCCCAGTTTCCTATACAATGAACGCGCTTCCATTCTTGATCTCTCGGCGAACTGGCGAAGGTAGAGACTGATTTGCAGTCTAACGTGAACCATGACTATATAGACGCCCCTTATTATTGCAAATTGATAGAGTTCAGTATTACAGTTCGCAAGCATTTTACCAAGGTGTTTTTAGTGATCCACATAAATTGATTTCCAGCTACAACTTGTGTACATGTTTTTTGTTTCAGATCTCACACACAATGTTGCCACTAATCTTCCTGGTAGTCGAAAAGGCAACACTAACTGAACTAGTTCTTAGTACAATCTTGAATTATTCTGTTTTTTCTGTTCTACTTATACAAAGGTTTTTGTGGCTGCCGCTTGTTGTAGATTTTCAGCTTGATCTTGAAAAGTCCAGAAATAGGTGGTACCGGAGTTCTACACAACAGGATCATTCACATCTTGAAGATAATAGTATGGTTAATGCGATTCGCGATCTTCCCGTCAAAGAAAATGCTCGAGGAGCTGCGGCATTCCTTATGGGGGAAGCCTGCAACTACAATAACGGGTACAGAATTATGTGCAGACTGATTCTCCATTCTCGTTCTGTTCTCCAATGTCTGCACATGATCAGTTCTTTGTCTGAGCTGTCGTATTTCACCTTGGTGTTTAGGTCTCCAATCTTATGATGATATTAGTCCTAGACATGCAGATTGTGCTCGGCAACTTTTAAGCAACTTTAAGCGTTTGGAGTAACGTTTTCCATTTTGAGCAACACTGACCAACTTCTGAGCAACTTGAGCAACACTGAGCAACTTTAACTTGCATGGATCTCATGGAAAGCAGGTTTTTATTTTATCTTAGCAGTTGTTAGTTCTAGATTAGTTAATACATAGTAATTTATGTAGTTAGAATTATTTTATCTTTTAGATTTATTTTATATTTCTATAACTGATGAGATTTTCCGTGGGTAAATAAATAAATACTTACTTACTACTACTTACTTACTAGCTCCAGAGCAACGTTGGAGCAACTTTGTCTTGATATATCTAATAAGAATCACAAAAATGTTTGAAACATCTATTTCTATAAAGATATACTAATGATTGGCATACTAGAAGGGCACGGGTACGGGTCGTGAGAGGAGATCATAAGCCATACAGCCACGGCCAAATTATTTTTGGTTTTGCTCACAGCAAAACTCGCCCCATCAAGATTTAATACCTTGAGGTCGTCGTACAACAATGTCATTAAGGTTTTGCCATTTAAGAAATATAAAATGGTTTCCGTGTTTACATAACCTGATGTAAACACTTGGGAGGTTGGGAGAACAAGAGATAAGCGTAGGAAACCACGACGCGAATAACTAACGAAAGAAGATGGAAACCGTGTTTACATACTATAACGTAAAACGGTTTTTCAACCAATCAGAACGCGCGTACCATTTAAATTATTTTATAATGTTTGTTATTAGACATCTACGGCGCCTTGTGCAGCAATGAGGCATCGCCAGCACGGCATACATAAAATGTCGAACATGAATAGCAGCTTAAAAACACATCTCACCTTCCGTCTTGACATCGACTGATCCAGTAAGTACCATTCTTCATTGTCATTGAAGGCCGCAGAGCCGTCTGATTTCCTTATTATTGTTAGAGCGTTTGGTTCCATTTTTAGATTAAGTTCATCAATGGAATGAGACCATGAAGCAAACACAAGGTCACAATTCTGGTCATCAAATGGAAAGTATTGTACATCTATGGCGCACGAGCTCAAGAATATACAGGGCGCAGACCACACATTGGTGCCGTTATGCCAAAGTTTAACCTTTGTCTTGAAGTTATTCATTCCTTGATTGCTGCTGCCGCGGTCATCAATACTGTTGAGGGTAGGAATGGAAAATCTATTTTCTCTGAAAGAAAGCAATGGTGGTATAGAAGGGCTTGTTTTCAGCCTTAGAAACAAAGTCAGCATGCAGTTATAAATGTTGCATGTGCAGTATAATTATCGAGCTTTTGTGACATTGTGTTTTAGAACCATTAACATATGAATACTGTTAGCATTCTTAGAGTCAGTTTTATGTTAAAGCTATTTAATGCTGGCATTTGAGTATTAAACATTTGTATAAATAGTTAAGAAAAAAACATTGTAAACTTATTAAAAATAATCACTTATATTTTAATAATTCGTTACATGAAATGTATCTTGCATCAAGAAAATACAAAAAGAAGCTAAGAATGAAATCTAAACAAAATCCACAAACACTGAAATACAAACGAAACTACCACACCTACGATAGATAACATTATACAATTGTTAAAGAACTTTTCTACCAGCTCTGGATGGCTGCGATCTTTTACAGGGGATGGCTGGACAGAATAACTCACAAGGCAGCTTTGAGTTGTACCGAGAACTTTAATGCTGGAAACAGTGTTTGCGACTACCCGCAGTAGTCAAATTTACAATGTCTTTTACACTATTACTTAAGTGACCTAATCATAACAATATTGAGACATACACAGACACTGTTGACATACAGAGAGTGTTTGACTTCGAAAGCTAAATTTTGATACACCAGAAGAAAAGCTATAATTTTTACATCTACATAAAACGTATGTTTCTAGGATTATTTTCATATAATTTTCATTTTCATTTGAACGCAAAAACTATGAAAACTATGAAACAGTTCTAGGCATGTTGTGGACGCTAGATCTAAATGTATTTACTTCAGTGTCTGTAGGGTGCATTACGGAGAGCGGTGCGGCAAACGATGTGTACTCAGATAAGGGCGTTTTGTATCCCTTTTATCAGTGTTTATGAAATCAGAGTTTTGTGAAACGTGGGAAACTAAAATGTCTGTTTATGGGTTTTGTTGAAAAATAAATTTCTTCATCTCAACTTTTTGGACAAGACGTCTCTCTGACTTTACTACATGAGATTTGTCCGAAGCTCATTTCGATAAAATACTAAAATAAGGGAGCTGAAATGCATGTGTCGTAACCACGCATTACTCTAAAATTCAAAGGTACTTAACTCAATTTATTATCAGCGTGGGAAACCTAAAAGTTCTCACACTGATTCTATTTTTTGGACTGTCTTACTAAACAAAACAAACTACTATCCATTCATGATAATTGGTGTAGCTAAAATTATCATGAATGGAAGTTTACCAATACCCAAGTGTTTTTTTCAACCTTCTCTTTTGAACAAAGGATTTTAATTACTATTTTGCAGCTTAGAATGGCCGAAACAAAATGTATGTGTTCTTCTTCTATTTTGTATTTTTCTACTTCACACTAGGTATTCTAAGTAGTTGTTTTGCATGCTTGCAGGTAAAAGTTGGCGGACGAAAAAGTATAAAATATATATGTCACTCGCAAGTGATGAAACTCTTATCGTTACAAATCAATATATAGTTTTGGTTAAAAATCAATGAAGTAGAATATGTCGTCTAACAAAATAAACTCTCGGAAAAGCTGCGCAATTTTGTTTCATGGCGCAGAATACATATATTACTAAGAGTATCCCACAAAATCGTTTTCCTTTGGATTTGTTACATCTTAAAAATTCTAAAGACACTTTTAAATAAAAGGCGCTTTGTAAGTGCTTATGGCTACTGCACGAAAACATGGAATTTGAAGAAATTTAGTTGAAGAAATTTAGTAGTTGTTTTGCATGCTTGCAGGTAAAAGTTGGCGGACGAAAAAGTATAAAATATATATGTCACTCGCAGGTGATGAAACTCTTATCGTTACAAATCAATATATAGTTTTGGTTAAAAATCAATGAAGTAGAATATGTCGTCTAACA
>JAOTRI020099889.1:0-14315 GCA_028564885.2 Zoanthus sanctaehelenae
CCTGTTTAGGCTAACTTGCCAAAATCTAGGTTCTTATACGTGGGTTTTTACTGTACTAATACAATGGAAACACAAGATATTTATGTACTACTACTAAGTTAAGTACAAGGTGTTGTGTAATCATAATAATCTGTCGATTACATTTTAAGGAAAAAATATAAGTTTTGGGGCATATCAAACTTATATTAGGAATCGCATTATAGCACAAATGTTTGGTCCATTAAAGCAAAACAATAAAAGTCCCAAGTAGTCTTTATATAATCAGATACTTACCCATTTGGAGGCAATATAATTTATGTTACCGTTCCTAAGAAGTTAAAATGTACGTTTTTACATAACGATATTCAAAACCCATTCAAACACATTGAACTCTCTAACAATTTTCCAAATGAAGTATCTTGTATAATCTTAAGTATAACAAGACTTACCGAAGGATCTTTTTCGATAACACAGATTTTCTTTCCGTCAATTCTCGAAGCGAGAAAATACGCCGTAGCAAGTCCCATTATTCCGCCACCAGCAATAGCAACATCATACACTTTCGACGAAAACAACCGACGAAAAATCCTGGTATTTACTTGCGGCATCGCGAAAAGTCTGCTGCCCATACCTTTCCTCTATAACACAACCACCGTGAATGAAAAATTTTAGCAGCCAGATGAAATGGAATTGAAAGGAACAGTGAGCATATTGCACAAGTTCATTGTTACACAACAAAAATTGTGTAAGAGGTGGACTGAGGCCAATTAAAGGCGAGCTTCATCTTTATGTTTCTTTTAGATTTTATAGTCTTTAGTTATAATCCTTTTATTTGTAAAAAGGCCATTTGCAATTTGGTAACTTTGGAGTCCGCGCGGGCATGAATCTTACACGTCCGTTGTAAATGGTGAAATGTTGAAATTACGAGAAATCTACCGGTAAGAAATTCGGCTGACATTAAAACGTGGGCCCAGGCCCATGGCCCCCCTGTAGTCCACCTCATGGCCTACCCTCTTTTTTTTTTATAAATATCTTTTTATATATTTTCCCTTTTCTACCAAAACAAATACAATAAAAAAAAACCTGCGTGACAAATGATTGAAAATTGTAGTAGTGTAGTACACTTCTGCAAACTTTGGTTTAACAAGCTCTTGTATTAACGAAATGACAGCTGTTCCAGTATGAGTCACGTCACCAATTAGCCTATTCAATGTAGTTTAAGACGGTTGTAATTGAAATGTTAGCCAAGGCTCATGGTCTACCCTATATAGCTTTTTATAAGGGGCCGACCCTTTGACTTTTAATGGGGATGGGGAGGGGATCATCTTTTTTTCAAGATATTTTTTTGTCCATTGGGGGAGGGCAGGATTTTTTCTCTTCTATTTCTAAGCAGAATTGGGCTCATTTGCTTTGCATAGTTTTTTGTGAGATGAAGCTTACTTCCTCAGAACTCAAATAGTCAATTGATTGACCATTGATTGAAAAGAGCGGCTATAACTCTAACTAGCCTCCAGGGGGGGGGTAGTCGAAGTATCCATGACGGAGAGGTCCGATGTAATATATTTTTTGGATTGAAAATTTACACGCTCGGTACTTTTTTTTTCGGTAAAAAAAATTTCACATATTTTTAAGTCTGATATAGTGTCACAATTAATGACGACCTGTCTGTATTGTAGAGCAGAAGGGAGAATGAAGAGACATTAATGGACATACCAATTTCATTTGCCTGTTGCTAAATTAATTTGCAAATCAAAACCATTGGTCATTCCTTTCAAATTCTTACATCATCTAAGAACACCTGAATTCTAGCGCTCTTCATTTTAACCCTGAAGGAACAAAGATTTTAGCCTGTAATTTTATTTCTCATATTAAGAAGATATATTATTGTGACACAAAATGAATAGCTTTAGTTTTAAACTCATTTATGTATTTGCATCAACTTTTGTGTTGACCTTGACTGTTTGAAAAACAAAATGTATTATATCATTAGTTGTTTACAAAGGAAAGTTGTTTACAAAGAAAAGACCTAACGTTCTAGCACCGTGTGAGAACCTAGTTCAGACTAATTTTGATGGAATCTTTAATTCAGCTCTGCCTCTAGGACCTTGAGAAAACTTAGTTTTCAGACTAACTGCCTAATGAAGTTTTGAGAATCTTCTTGAATTTAGTCTTCTTGCAAAGAAACAGAGGGAGCTTGATAGATGTCGAGAAATGTAAACAACTAAGAGTAAGAGTAGTCTTAGTTCAACCGTGAATTTATGCTGAGTAATCGCATTCACCAAAAAAAAATTTCTGTACTTCACCTTAAAGAAATTCAAACAATCACTGTTTACTGGTTCACTAAAACCAGGGTTTTCAGCAGAAATTTTCAACAAGAGTCCCAGGGACCCCTTCATTTTTGAATTAGGGGTCCCAAACAAAATATAAGGGGTCCCACCAAATCAAGGAAAAAGTTTATCCCGGTGCTAAAAAGCCAGTAACTCTTAACTGCAAATCATTGTTTTTATATTTTACGATCAAATTAACAGTAAACACACCCATAAAATGTTCTTAGACTCTTGAAGCGACGAAACGATTGTAAGACGGTTTAGAAAATGTCTGTGTAGGAGCAGCTAGGAGGTTAGGAGACCAGTAGATGATACAAGTCAGTTTCGTTACAGCTACAGACGCTCTATAAAATTGTTCGCTGAAGAAACAACTGTAGCCTACACAGACATATGTAAGAGTCTTTCGAGGTTCGTCACGCGCGGCGATTGCTTGACAAGGCACAATAAGAATGTCTGCATGCAGGTTTTGTAAGACTAAAGGGAATTGACACAAGCATATTTCCTGACGCTTTAAATTTAGTTTTCTACTGTTTTAGGCTGAATTGAGTTGGCTACTGTTACATGGAACAACTTTCCTTCAAATTGAACCTTTATAAAAAATTCTTCTTTAACACTAGAAACGCAATATTCGTGGTTGAAAATTTAATAAGTACCTTTATTATTGAGATTATCCTGAAGGACCCACCGAAGAAAAAATTTGTTATCTTATCTTTATCATATATATCAATGGGATACAAAGGGGGGGGGGGGATTCTTATACCTACTGTGGGGAGGAGAGGGGGAGGGGGAAATCAGTTGTAATCCATGGATAACCGCTGGCTTATAAATCACCGGCGCGAATGTAGTTTCGGCTGTCAACAAATAACATGGCGTTACACAAGACGCCTTTGCAAGTGACAAGCAGAAAACCTTTTCTTATCGGAGTTGCTGGAGGATCGGCATCAGGAAAGGTTTGTTATAAAGTTTATTATTAATAGCCCAGTTTGTTAGCACAAAATACTTACATTTTTTCTCCAAACATTGTATATATCTATCGTTACATTTTTTTAAAAACCGTTTTTGTACGGATACAGTTGAGTTCTGATACCATAATTATTTTTCACCAACTTCTGTTCTGCTTTGAACGGCTTCTAAATACACCAAGTCGTGGCAAATTATGACGAAGCGATTTCTCAGAAGTTAAAAGTATAATCCTCACTGTGATTTTATACAGAATGTTTGTGTTAATTTCGTTTATGATAACAAACTTTGTTGAGCAAAAATAACTCGTTTCCATAGTCATAGATAATTTAAATACCATGAACAACGAGTAATTAGTATTCCTAACTCATTTCGAGCATTCAGTTTCCATTTAGAAGACGTTTCAAACCATTGCTCTTCTGGACAGTGGGTTTAAATATGTCTCCCTTCCTTCATCACGTTTAAGACATTTGTTTAGTAATAGTAGACAGTTAATATTTCTAATCAGTAAAATTTTGAAAAGAGTGGTCATGAGTTATTTTATTTACGATTACTAATAAATCAATTTCTTGGAAAAAACAAGTATCTGCATTTTTACGATGCATTGTACCATGAATGGATGCTGTAAATCCTTATAAAATAGTTTTATAAAAAATATAATATCGTCTTTTGAGACTATATTTTGCTGTTGAAAGTATACTGACATTACATCTGTTGGGTTAATGGTGTTTCTTTTCATTTGACTGACACTCGATTTTTATATTTACACTTTGATAGCTTCTTTTTGCATCAGTAAACAAGAATTACAATGAGTATCCATTAAAAATACCAAAAAAGTTAAATTTATCAAAGTGGTATGAAAGTATTTGAGAGTTGAAGTTAAAACAAACGTTTTTTGACTCATAAAGTCATTATGACTTTATGAATCGAAAATGTTTGTTTTTACATTGATCAATAAAATAACATATATTATTTACAAAAGTTTTGAGAACACTACCCAGTGTTCTCCCCAGAATTTTTCACCAGAGCGGTGGCTCCTTAATATTCATGAATATATACTAATTAATATTCATGATTGAATATTATGAATATCTATGATTTTCATTTGTACAGACATCTGTCAATCTATCAAACTAAAGGCCATTAATAGCAAACTACAGTGGAATTTTGTGTTGACAAATGTAATTGGAATGCATTCGGTGTGTAGATATATATTAAATAAAATAAGAGAAAAATATCATATATAAGCCCTTGGCGGGATTCGAACCCCAAATCTTCGGTTTACTAGTCCGTCGTGTTAACCACTACACCACAAGGAACAACCATGTTGGCAACACAGCCGGACAATGTTATATAGATGGTAACTGTAGGGGTTCCCAGGGCGATATTTTTCTCAAATGGTAAGTTGAACACCGTATTTTTTGGTACGCATATATGATTTTATATGTTGACAAATGTAATTGGAATGCGTTCGGTGTATAGATATATATAGAAAGAAATAAGAGGAAAATATCAAATATAAGCCCTTGGCGGGAATCGAACCCCACATCTTCAGTTTACTAGTCCGACGTGTTAACCACTACACCACAAGGACCAACCACGCTGGCAACTCAGCCGCACAATGTTATATAGATGGTAACTGTAGGGGTTCCCAGTGCGATATTTTTCTCTATTGGTAAGTTGAACACCGTAACTTTTGGTAAGCATATATGGTATCTATTTCATTTATTTACTTAAAATAGACACAAACGTATGGAGAATACAGACACCTGATAGTTCCATCCGGGTAGTAGCAACAGCCGCAGCCAGTCATTGTGAAACTAGCTATCATTGGACTTTCTGTGTTGTCGCTATACACAAATGTGTACTTTCCAGCAATCTTTTCTCCTGGGTTTGTTACACAGACAGCTACTCTACCAGATGGATAACTGTCGAACAATCGGTTAAAGATTTTTACTAAAGCAGTCAGGCAATAAACCACGCAAATAATTAGAATTACATCCCAACCACTAACTCTTTTGCGTCCTTATATTGGAAAAATGCATTATTAAATTTGATTAAAAGTTTGTTCATTTTCAAGTAACGAAAAATTCGTAAAGCTCGTAAAATTTAATAAAATAATTATTCCATTTGCGCTTGCTGGATATGAGATGATTATAGCCAACTTGGCGCTACGCTCCTCGTTGGCAATTTACCATTCCATATCCAACACGCGCTCTTGCAATAATTGTTAAATATAAACTGATACGAAATCGCAGGAAGGTTAGCGCGAGATATACCCCGTTTTATTCAACATCTCTCTTCCGATTTTGTCCGAAATTTGAAAACAACAAAAAAACATTTGAAAACTTTTACGCCAGACACTGGTACTCATTTACTTATTCTGGAAGGATGGAAAGCTGATTTAGCTAAAGCGGAAAGGAGGGTCGCACAAAAATTCAAGTCTTGGTAAAACTGAAGAATTTAAGTGTGACAAATCTTATGTATTTACACGCCTTTTTGGAAGAACGACGAGGCTCAAATATAAAAATTAAATTGGCCAAAAATTAAGAACAATTTAAGAATAATCTCGGGCTGAGGCTCGGAATATCTACGAAAATGTATGACTTTATCGGTGAAATAGAGCATGCGTGATGTTAAGATCATGATGCAAATTAGCAAATGTCATGCGTCACTTTCTTTGCTTCAGCACAGAGAATGTGTGAAAAACTAATTCAAAAACATCTACCCAATCAATAAAAAAGTTTAAACTTGATAAAATGGTTTCTAACTAAAGATTAAATAATTTTCTTGTAACAACTCGAGTTTGAATTCCGTGCTGTAAGTCTTTGAAACTTTCTGAGTTTAATACTTTTGAAATCGTCTCTTTAGAAATGCAAAGACATTTTTTACTTCATAGACACTCTGAACAGAATCCCAGAAGGAGTTAATACGTAGTTCTAATTATTAAATGTTCCCAAGAAGGATACTAGCAGAATGCTGTCCCGTCTGGCAGTTGAGTAAGAAGTTTTAATCTCTTTTCGTCCTCTTTCCACCTCTTTGCCCAAGCTACACCTTTCTTGTACTTCATGGCTGCTTCACGTTTGGTGTCTCCATAATATTTTATAATAAGTGGGCCATCTTCTCCGTTTTCCTTTGCTTTTTCTTCCATCTCTTTTCTGAAACAAAATTATATCATCAGTATGGTTAGCCCAGTTGGTAAGGTGCCAGTCTATCGTGCGGGAGGCTCGGGTTCCATTCCCGGCCGGACCAACAAGGTGCTCGGGGTCTTAAAATAACTGAGGAGAAGGGCATTAAACCGTAGGCCCAGTCTAGGGACTTAAAAGAACCCACACACTTCTCGCAAAGAATGCCCAAATGTAGTTAGCCTTGAACTCATTCAGTCCCAATCACTTCTCAACACCCAACTTCTCCTTACAAAACATATACAAAATAAAACATTTAGTAATGAGAAAATGAAAGTTGATCAAACAAAGCAAACTAATGAAGATTAAAAGCAAAATTCTCTCGACCTTGTTCAATGAAAAGTATGAGCTCAAGTTGGGAGAATTTAACAATATAACTGGGACTGAAAGGGTTCAACTTACTTTTGCTTTATGACGTGCAACAAGCGACCTCTTGCCCACTCGAGCAATGTTTGTCTCTCAAGGCCATCTGAGTCTTTAGAATAAACTATCCAACCTAACGATGACATTTATAAAACATAATTATGTCAATAATATATTATAGTAACATTAATAAAATAATAACAGTTGAGAAATTTAAGCAACAGATCACTATAGATCACATGTTTTATTGTTTAGAGGCTGATAAACCATGCAGGATGTTGGAAGAACAAGAGAATAACTATCTGAAATTGTTGGTTTGGAGAATGGAAATGAGTGTATAGACAAATTCGCTGTAAAACAGCTAACAGGATGTGCAGCAATTTACAAATTATCAGAGTCAAAGGGGATTATGGAGAAAGATTTTACGTGTCACTGAACACATATAACTAATAATTAATAATGTACCTGTAGCTAGTTTATAGTAAACTTACCTTTGTCTTCACAATTTTTTGATAATAAAGAGAAATTGATAACTGTTGGTTGATGCCCACCAGCATGTATTGATGGAACTGCAGACAAAAAAGTACATGTTTTAATCTAATTTAATTTAATTTATTAAGCTTCGCCTTAGAAATAAACTAAATGAACAGAATAAGGCAGGGTGACCACAACAGCTATTAGAGACCTTTAGATGCGAGGACGAGGACGAGAACGAGGACAAGATTTCAAGCGGGCACACACTTTTTAAAGCAAACTTGTTGTGGAGAGGACGAGATTTTATGCAAAAGTCGTCCTCTCGAGGACGAGTTTCCTTAAAAAGTGTGCGCACTTGAAATCTTGTCCTCGTTCTCGTCCTCAAATCTAAATGTCTCTAATGCCAATTACTGTGGGCCCAGGATTAAAAATTAAAGTAAGAATTATGCTATACACTAAAATATTGTTTTAAAACTAGTAACAACATGAAATAGGTTTTGAAAGGGGTTATGTGCTGTATTTCATTTTAAGCAGATTGATTTCCAGGTTCTAGGGTCCTCCATATCAAAGCACAAAGTAAGTGCATCTTTATAGTATGAGAAAAGTAGAGTTCCAAATTGGTTCAGGGGTACGTGTTCAAGTCTGAGCTGGGAGGGGAGAGAGTTCCAAATTCTTGTGATTCATAAGAAAAACGAGCACTGGTAATTAGAAGTGTAACATTTCTTTGGTCTGAAAGATTTTGCGCTGTTAGTCCCTGATAAAGCCATACATGGTAATAAGTTTGTGGGCTGATGTAAAACATGTCTGAATTCAACTTATCATCAATAATTCCCCTGGACTGGGACAACATCAATCACTGGTAATAGGAACTCTTGAAATTTGCAATGGAATTTTAAAAGCAATTGTTGCCATGATTACCACCACTGGCTTTTATCAACATACCTGTGTACTTAGGTGAAACCTTCTAAAGAATATAGCTTCATGACCTTCAGTCTAACAAACAAGTGCCCACCTACATTAGATAAGGTGCTCAGCTAACTTGTAATTCAAATGTTAATGAAAACCCATCATCCCTGAACCACAGACTTAGATCTATGCTTTGGCTTGATAGATGCTCTGTTTAGATTCTATGTTAAAATGTTCTTGTGGTAGCTATTTTTGGTTCTGAGAGGGTCATGTGTATAATATTATCTCAACTAATCTAATGATAACCTCAACAAAAGTATAAAAACAACAGGGTTAAATTTAACCCTCTTTTGAACAACCCCACCCAGATACATTACATACCATCATCTCTACTGTCCCTTATTGAAAAATCTTTTTGAGTTGTAACATCTTCCTCATCCACAATATCTTGGTGAGCTAAACTGGGTTTACGAATTAATTGATTCCATCTTTTCTTATTGATACCACTTTGAGCATCTACAAGCACAAAAATAATAAACAAATTATTCATTCAATATTCAATTATAGTAATAAACACTTCCAACCAAAAATCAAAATAATTTACAAATTTAATATTCAAAAAATAGTTATCAATTAGAGGTCATAGATTATCATGAGTTGAACTTGAAGTTTGAAAAAAGATATCAGATTCATGACACCTTGAATATTCTGACAATAACATTGCAAACCACACAGTACAGTCATGTAGTTCACACACAAAAAAGATCAATGTCTGACAGTTTACCGTCCAAAATGGACAAAAGCAAAATAGATTGAAATAATTAACTTCAGTTGGTATAAATGGAGAACTTACAAAGTGCTGGCAGGAAACTGAGGAAGTATTGTTATTGGATTAAAATAATTATATAACACACTTAAATTGTTAAAAATCTTAAGTTTTTAAACCTATTTTACTGCCAACCACAAGTGCCAAAAGTAACTGATTTTGACACTGATAGCATAAGAATCTATTTTAACAACAAAGATCTTTTGACACAGACTGTGTCTTTCATTTTTTTTTTCACATACACATTAACTATATACAACAACAACACACCACTGAACACATATGCAAACATAGACCATTGGAAAACAATACTTATGAAAATTTTTAATCAACAGCTATGATATGTCATATACCTGAAGAAAACAAGTCGAAATGTTGTACAAAAACAAATGAAAAAGAACTGCACCGAACATACCATAAATAACCAAATCTTTTACTAATTTATATGTGAAAAGCAGAAAAGTTTCAAAACAGCATTAAATTTTTGGAAAAATAAAGAGATTTGAACCAGATGCACCATACTGAAGGTGCCCATAATGTCTGTCACACTGACATAGTCAAATTGGCATAGTTGCCTTCCTCCTCTATGACCCAGGATCAATTCCTTAGCTCTGCATGTAGGCTGAAATCTGTGGATCTCAATTTGACCCCGAGGGTTTTTCTATGGGCATTCTGATTTTTTTCTTCTCTGCAAAGTCGAGATCTGAGCCATAAGTGATTAAACATTGGGCTCTGGCTAAGAATAATTGGCAACTTCCTTTGCAACTGACATTAAATAAAGTATTTCTCTTATTATATTAAATGTATACTATATATGTACAATATAAAATGAATACCGAGCACAAAATGTTATATCGTATTTCACCATGTGACTATTGATAAATCATCAATTATTAAATAATGTTAGGAATTGTGTACTTATTGATTTCATTGTTTACTTAATATTCAGCTATCACATTACTTAGTATCAATCATCCATTGAGCTATAGCGTTACTCATTAACATGTAACTTGAGTAAAAAGAGATTGTGAAAATAGAACGGATTGAAGTTGAACGTTACTGAGTTTCTAGTAGCTTTAGAGTGAATTTCATGTTGAAAAGGATTGTGGAAATGAAGTCGTTTCAAATTTACGACAATTACTGCAAGTTGTATTTTCTATTGTTCTCTGCCGTTTTCGTCGACGCGCCTTCCTCGTTGCTCAAGATCTCTATTCGCGGGCCGCCATATATGATGCGTCTTAACTAGTTTTTTACTGTGCTAGTTCCCTGACCTCTCCTTGAGTCCTGTCAAAGAACTCTGCTCTCGATCCTGGAGAGGTAGAAGGTTATAAACCCAATCCATAAAGGTATAAAATGCTCAATTCCAGAGATACCTTGCCCAAGTCTTTTAATGGCCCAATGCAATACATGTAAATTCCAGTTTCAAAACTGCGAGCCTGAAAAATATGAGATCGAAGTAATTGGAAAAAGGTTAATTTCGAGCCTCATTATTGCTTAGCTTTTGGTAGTTTGCCTTTTAGAAACTTCATTCTATACCTTTTGCCATGGGTACCACAGAAAAAAATTCCAAATTTCCATGCATGTTTGCAATGTGGATATTCTGTGTATCTTGTGCGTTTTTGTCAATTCCTTGAACCATAAGCCGTGAAAAAAAATCGAGCAGCGCCTAACGTCACCTAAAAAAATCGTGCAGCAAAACTGGCCAAAAAAATATCGAACAAAAAAAATAGTCCAACCCTACCATCAAATATCAAATGGTCCATCCCTAAGTGAGATCACTGCCGTGGATAAGCACATACCTAACTGTATTGTTCAATGTTGATACTGAAGTGATTGTAGGGAGAAATTTAACGCTGAGAGTTAACCCTTTCAGTCCCAGTTGAATTATTAAGTTCTTCTAACTTGATCCCTTACCTTTCATTGAGCAAGTTTGAGAGAATTTCACTTTTAATCTTCAGTACCTTGCCTTGTTTGATCAATTTTTATTTTCTCATTACCAAGTGTCTTATTATGTAAGGAGAAGCTGAGTGTTGATAACTGATTGGGAGTGACAGGGTTAAATGAACAATAGACTTTTTTCAATGGCAGATGCAATGTTGAGTCTACAAATCACTGTCAGATCATCACTTTACAACACTAAAGAGTTCTCCAAAATGTGACCCACTTTCAAAATGGTATGAAGAAATTAATGCGAGGCATTATGATTTTTACAGCCTTGAGGGACTTGTTAATAGGGATAACATGTCATTAGAGGCAGCTCAGCTGTGTTGTGCGCCTCATCATCTCCCTTTAGAGTGCCTCAAATGTCTGTGCACCATGAAACAACGAAGAACACAACTGAAGATGCCTCTGAGAATGGCCTGCAAGCCCCTGACTCCTTCAGCGAAGACTGATTGACAATAATGCTGCCATCTTCAGATCTACCCTATGCAAATACGGTGCAGTTGCACCTCAACGTTATCAGACAGATATGAAACGACAAAGATTATGATATATTTAGGGAAAATAGCCCAAACGTGTGGACTGGAAGATTAGGAATTCTAGAAAGTTTAGGACCGTAGCACTGTCTGCAAAGTTCATATTTTTGGCAACGCAAGGAATACTCTTTTTAATTAGGTAATTCTCGCAAAACAAATAATCTAATACTTTAATGCAATGTTGTTTTCATTTTTTCATGCTATTATGTCACAGCAGGTTCTAGTTTTTCCTCTGAACTGCTAACTTTTTCTTTCTGATTTTGTTCACTTCGTTCTTGAAGCTTTTTACGTTGCTGTTCCCGATACCATTCAACAACACTCTGCCTCTGGGACCGCAAAAGCTCCACGTGTTCTTGCTTGGTTTCAAACGGCCATTTTTGATTTTCGAGATTTTTCAATGCTCGCTCCTGAATAAGAATGCGAATGTTATTGTGAGAACACACATCCATAGGAAGGCAGAAAGGTAAGAGGCTAAAAAAAAAATTATTAAGCTTGCTTGATAAAATCGTGGTTAAGAAAAACAAATAAAAAAACAATCAATGGACTCCGAGCTGCCTCCAATTTACCTTGACCTTTTATCACGCAAGTCATCCAGGCGTGACATCACTTGATTAAGGCTCTGCGATGGAGTCCAAAGCTTGTGACTTTCAACACTTGATCTCGAAGTCAAGAATGAGATCTGATATCCTTATGTTTGCTAATAAATAATCAAGTTTATGTACTTTAGGATTCAAAACAACACATGTACAAAGCACAGAATGCACTCACCCTTTCTCCAAGTACAAGTTTAATCATGGCCATTGATTTTTTTACCTGTGGTGAGAGAAAGGTACAACAATAATAGTGATTGTTCACAATTATCCATTGTATCCTTATAGTTAATCATTTGTAACTGTTAATAAAAGTCAATATATATAAGCATGAAAAGGAATAACTGTATGATACAAAGGAATAACTGTATGATACAAAGGAATAACTGTATGATACAAAGGAATAACTGTATGATACAAAGGAATAACTGCATGATACAAAGGAATAACTGCATGATACAAAGGAATAACTGTATGATACGCAGTTTTATGAGTCAGAAACCAGATATGTAGACAACACTATTAATCTTGAATTCTCAATCAGTTTTATCATCAAACAGACATGTTTGAGGAACACCCCTCATCATCCAGTAATAAATCTATTTAAATATAATGAGTTATGAGCTGAGTGTTGAGTTTAGAGATTACTAGTTGTTTTAAGTATTTTTATAACCTTCAGAAATCAACCCAAACAGTTTATCTTTATGGTGAAATTTACAAACTACTGGTTATTTTTGAATTTCAATTAGTAAAAGATGTTAGTTTTTCTCATGTTTAACGAATCATTTTAACAGGCTACCTTGTGATATCGTTCTGGTGATGGCATTGCAATACCTAGTCTTCTTGCCTCGTGAGCTACAGTGTTCAACATGTTTCTCTCTTTTAATAGCACATACCTTTAAACAAAAGTAAACAAGTGATATATAAGTATTTTTAAAGAATTTATACATATAAATAAAAATATTAATACATACACAATAATTAAAACACAATTTAAACCAAGTGATAAATGGGCTGTTTGACATGTTAGCTAATAATTTTCAGCTGACAGGGCCGTAGCCAATATGAGGCGAACTGCGGCACTTACCTCGGTCAGAGCTTTTACAATTTCAAAATTTTACTTAAAACTGTTTATAAAGTTACCAAAAGGCCCTCAAAAACGCTGGAAATCGCATTTCCGAGAGTCTGAATTTCAAATTTTCTTAGGGGTATGCCCCTGGACCCCATAAAAAATCCCACCTTTGCCGGTCATTCTCTTGATTCGATGCTCATGCTAACCCGTCAGGGTCTTTTGCAACTCGGTTATAGTTTGTTCCTTAAATATCAGGAAGCACTGTCTAATCACTAATAAGAAACTCCAGGAGCAATCACTGTGCTAACTTTAGTTCCAGTAGACCAGCAACACAATCAGGCAAGAAATAAACCTTGACAGTCAAGCTTGTGCTGCAACTAACTGTGCAATACTACACTTTATGACTAGGCTTACCACAGGTATACGAGACAAAACTGAGACTTACAAAAAAATTTTTGGATAATTTTGCAAGTAATAAAGAAAAGATTTAGTTAGCCTTTTATTCTAAACACAGCATTTCATAAATTACCATTAATACCATAATTTTTGTAGATCCTCATTGGATTTAATCCTTAATTCTGAAGCCTTCCACCTTCTACCTGCAAAAGATTTCAGACTTTGATTGAGAAATGTTTATTTTAAAGAAATCAACTTCTATTCAACATTTTTCAAGATATTCAACAAATTCTTTATTTTTTGAAACAAGATTTAGGATACCTAGGCTGAAATAAGGTATGGGTACAAAGATTTTTTTTGAAAATCTGTGTCCTCTACATGAGGTAGAAACAAATATAAATCCAGCCTTTGGCATTCATCAGTTAAAAATGACTTTTTAGTCATTTTTAACCGATCAAGGCTGAAGGCCAAAACGTTTTTTTAAATTGGACACTTAGAAGTTGGAAGTTGCCATTCTTAACCTATGCATCTCTACTTATCCTGACAACTGCCTGTTGAATCCGAAAGGATCCTTCTACTGGTAGTGTGTTGTTTGGTTTACCAAAACGCATTTATTCAAGTCTATATATATATATATACATGAGGGCGTGTAACCAGTTCATAATCAGAGTGCTCAATGCTTTGCAGAGCGGAAATATTCATAAAGTAAACGACTAGAAACACAGGTGCGTAGCGACTCCGAGTTTCATGATGGTCAATC
>JAOTRI020099900.1:0-24958 GCA_028564885.2 Zoanthus sanctaehelenae
CTAACCATTTGCAGATGTTAGAGCAAAGGCAGCACTTTCTCCTCAATTATTTTTAAGACCCTGAGTGGTGGTCCGGCCGGGAATCGAACCCGAGACCTCCCGCACAACAGACTGGCACCTTACTAACTAGGCTAACCAGGCGGCGGTAAAGAGAGAGAATATTTTCTGACGTTTTGAATGATAATCCAATCATCTCACCTCCTGTAAAGATTGCCTTAGACACTTCATTTACTTGTTTTAACTGTTAGTCAAATTATTTTAAAATGTTTACCACTCTTTGTAATGTGTGCTAGTGTCAGTTCAGGGACAGATCTAGGGGGAGGGTGCAGGGGAAACACTCTCCCCTCTTCCTGAGATGACCTGCAGCTTTCTAATACAACTAGTATTTTGCCAAAAAAAGCTATTTTCAGTCCACTTCACAGTTATTCAAAATCTAATATATCGTTTGATATGTATTCTCAGCAGTTCATATTATGTTATTCCCTAGGCAAAAGCTTTCTTCTCTGTGTTCACTATTAAAATTTGTTTAAGTCCAGTCACCAGTCAGTTACACCATTCCTTAATGGTGCACCCCCTCCTATGTACCACTTAAAAAATCAGCACAGTTTACCACTGTTTTATACAATGACTTCCACCGAGGTAATCCAAAAAGTTTCTCCACTATATTTATTGACAAGAAGAATATTTTCAATAAGTGCCCTCTTTTAAAATTCTTTCTTTAGGTAAGACAGAACTGGCAAAACAAGTAGCATGGTACATTCACAAGGATAACAAGAAGGTTAGTGATCAGAAGCAAATGTCTCTTCCTCCCCTTAATTCTCAAATGGAATACCTGACTCACAACAGCAACACATATCACTGAGAATTTTTGAGTACTATGTAAAAACCATTCTTGATTTTCTTTTATAGTTACTGTAGTATACAGAGAGTTAAAGTTTGTACCTAGTGGCAATGTTGATTTGAGTGTAGGACAGGAAGTAATGGAACATTGTGGATCTTGCATTGTTAATCATTATCATCTTCACTTACTATCCCTAGTTTCCCACTCCTGGGTTGGACATGATATGATTTGTCTCCATTGTTTTCTATCGTCCACCAATATCTTCTGATCATCATCTTTATTTAAACCATTTCCTGTTTCCCACAGCTGGGGTTGGACATTATATCAGTTGTCTCCACTGTTTTCTATCCTCCACCAATATCTTCTGGTCATCATCTTTATTTAAACCATTTTTAGTTTCCCATTTCTGGGATTCAACATGATATCAGTTGCCTCCACTGTTTTCTATCCTCTACCATGTTTAACTTCAGATCTTCTTTGGCCTACCTACTGGCCTTCTACCTGCCACCTTCAGCTCCAAGTATGGTACATGTATTCTTACATGTTCATGACCAAATTATCTCAATCTTCTTTTCTTGAATCCATGTTAAAGGTTTTCGACCCCAAATCTTCTTCTGACCTCTTCATAATAATACGATTTCATATTTTTGTATTATTTTATTTGCATTATATTTTATTTGTAGCCATATGTATGTGATAGGAACATCCCATTTCCACTTCAACTCAATGCCTTCATGGCCAACTGTTTAACTTAATAGCATTTGGTTTTGATTTGCTATTTACATTTATTTCAGGGTTTTATTCGTCTTGATATGTCAGAGTATCAAGAAAAACATGAGGTATGTTGCGTGACATGTTGAAGTAAGCAATTATGACCATAGCAATGTATCAAAAATGTTGTTGAAAAATTGAGTAATGCTAAATGGTTGCCTGTAACCACAGAAATGCTAATGTAGTATTGAATCGAATAGGCCCTTTGGAGGACTTGGTCACATAGGTACAAAATGTGTCTCAACTGGGACGCAAGAGAATGTCTAATCACAATTAACAAGAAAAGTGTGCTTTTGTTTCCAGTTTGCTGAGGAGTATTAGCCAATTCCATAAACACCATAATACTCTTTTCTTGTCCTTCCAAAATTTTGCATAAGTATTGTTTACAGTTTCTCTTGGGATCAACTTAAAATAAAAACAATTCTTATGCAAAATTTTGGAAGGACAAGAAAAGAGTATTGGTATTTATAGAATTGGCTAATAGCACATTCTTTTGCGTCACAATTGGGAACATTTTGTACCATGACTATTTTAAATGAAAGTCCTGTAAAGGGCTTGTTACATCATTGTATGGAACCACAGTTTGTAGGAGCAGGTTAAGTTTAGTGTGATCCAAAGTGGCACTTAAGTTTGTACACTAACGAAATATTAAGGTGTAGTCGGTTTTTAGTTGTGTATGGAAAACCTGTTTTGATATCTAGGTGTTAATTTCCAACTGTTATCAGGTGGCAAAATTGATTGGTTCGCCACCAGGATACATTGGTCACGACCAGGGGGGACAGCTGACCAAGAAACTGAGGGAGTTTCCAAATGCTCTTGTCTTGTTTGATGAGGTAAGCAGTGGTGTTATAACACTAGGAAATGTTTAAGTAACTTTCAAGAAAGGTTATAATGATTAAGGTGATGGTAATGGATGATGATGATGGATGGCGATGGATGATGATGGTGGTGGAGGTGAATAATGATGGTGATGGATGATGATGATGGTGGATAATGTTGATGGATGATGATGATGGTGGATAATGTTGATGGATGATGATGATGGTGGATAATGTTGATAGATGATAATGATGGTGGATAATGTTGATGGATGATGATGATGATGGTGGATAATGTTGATGGATGATGATGATGGTGGATAATGATGGTGATGTATGATGGTGGGTAATGATGGTGATGGAAGATGATGTTGGTAGATAATCATGGTGATGGACAATGAAGATGGTAGTGAATGTTTATGGATGATGTTGATCACAGATAATGGATGATGGAAAATAATGGTAATGGATGATGGATGGTGATGGATGATGGTGGTGGTTGTGGTGGTGGATAATGATGGTGATGGATGATATGATGGTGGATAATGATGGTAATTGATGATGGTGATGGATGATGATGGAAAGTGATGGATGATGATGGTAGATGATGGTGATGATGATGATGATGATGATAACAATTATTATGATCGTGGGTGATGATGACGATGATTAAAGAATAATCCTTTTCTTTTATGTTAGGTTGACAAAGCCCATCCTGATGTGCTGACAGTTATGTTGCAGTTATTTGATGAGGTATCCCTGTCAGAAAACTCCTGTAAAATACTGCGATTCTATAAAGGTTTCAAGTTGCATTGGTTTATCAACCTTCGTAATAACTTTGTAACAATGTCAACTATTTATAATTTGTTTTTACTTTTTTAGTTATTATTATAATTAATATTTAGTATGTTGTAGAAAGTTCTTTGGTTGAAGCAGTTAACAAAGAATTTTGTAATTTGAAGGCATTGTTTTAGTACTTTGTTTTAAAATGCTTTATAAATAATTTATTTATAAATAAATCTATATCTTTCAAAAATGTATATCTTTATTTATTTATTTATTTATTTAGCCTTGACATAGGCTAACTTACAAAAGGCAGTGTGACCACAACAGCTAAGACCAGTTAGTGTGGGTTATAAAACAACAATTTTTCTGTGAAATTCTCTGCCTCCTCAGGAGGCATATTTGGCCATATTGGACATCCAAGATAAATAAAGTTGCAGTTAAACTTTCATATTTACCGAATCTTACTTGATATCAAACTTTATCTTTTAGGGTCGATTGACCGATGGACAAGGAAAGACTATTGAGTGCAAGGATGCCATTTTTGTGATGACCTCAAACCTTGCCAGTGATGAAATAGCCAGTTATGGTCTTGAACTGAGACGAGACGCCGAACAGGCTGCAGCTTTAAGAAATGAAGGTACAGTACCAGGTCATTAATCCATTTAACATTACATTGTATTTTAAGCTTTGAAACAATCAACTAACATTTTTCTGTCACTCTCTCTTTACATACGGCCTTCTTGAGCATGCCATTTAGATTAATTCAAAGCTATGAAGCCACATTGGAAAAGTAGGTTTATTCTTGTGCGTTTATTTGTGTCACTTTATGGACACAACAGTAACAACAGTTTATTCACACATGGAGAAAACATCAGACATACAAATATGTTTTCCGTGCGTAAGTCAGGCTTCATCAATATGAACTGAACTAGGTCTTTTAAATATTACTTTTTATGAAGCAGTTCTTAAGTTTATCTCTATTGGAAGCTGGTTTTAAAGTGCAGCACCACCATAGCTGAAGGATCTCTTCATATATTAGAGGCTGGCAAGAGCCTACCTTTTTACCATAGTCCCTGAACTGATGGGGTCTTTAATTAAACAACGAGGTCAAATAGTTAGGTGAAAGATAATGAATCGATTCAAGAAGTGCTTTTCTTTCAGCTTGTCAACTTGACACCCTTTTTCATCCACTGTGAAACTGGTATCATAATCGGATAAATTTGCCCTTTTTGCAATGCTCCGACTACCTTTACTTGTATCCATAGCTACAGAGTGTCATACATAAACAATTACTTTGTACAAAATCGGTAGTTACAATTAAAATTATTATTTTACTCACTGCAAATAGATCAAACTTTTTGCTAGTTTAGTTATTTTCTGCGCTGCTATTTGGCGGCCATAGTTTTTAACAAGTTCGCTAAGGATGTTTATTCGGTCTCCATATTTTTTTAAAAAAAACAGTTTGTTTTTAAGCTTGTGATCATAATTCTTGAACTTAACTAAAAACAACCTAATAGCACAAAAAGGAGGTCGGCAAATTGCGACCTTTCTGACAGCTTTGGTTGTCTATTACTTTTATCTATTCGCCAGGGCGGACATGGTTGGCGCAGTTGGTAAGATCTCTGCTTTGCAGCCACAAGGTCCCCAGTTCGATCCCGGCACTTTGTCGTGGTTCAAATATTTGTGTGACTTTTTCCTCCTAAGCCAACTCAGCTTTCCATCGTCCCGGGGTAGGTAAATGAGTACCAGCGTCTTTAGGAGCTAACCTGCGATAGATTAGTATCCCGTCCAGGGGGAGTCAAAGACTCTCATCCGCTTAACACTATGGAAACTGGAGATAAGTGCCGACCCCATGGGCCACTAGGCTCCTAAAGGATTTAGCTTAGCAGGGCAACCATAACAGTTGCAGCTTGGAGCGCCGTTTTAGAATTTTTCTGGAGGACAATAATTATGGCCATTGATTTTGTACCAATTTTGTTACTGTTGACTGCAGTATGGTTGGCACAGGCTTTGCTACCGACCCAAAACGCTCCATAGTGGACCCCAAGATCTGCCGAAACTTGAGCCCTTGTGTGACCTTATTGAAGTCGTTAAATGAGTTCCAGTTCCTATTAGGAGTTAATCAGTAAAAGGATTATAGTATTCTGTCTGTGAGAAGTTAAAGACTTTCTATTGAGCTGGTGAAGCGATTGAGCATAATGACAAGTACTTGGTATTATATCAATGTTTGCATGTTTTTATCTTGAAGCCTCTATCATAGTCGCGGTATTATTTTAGAGACACTTTTGTTGCCATGTACCACAAAACCTTTCTTCTCTTATGTTTTTAATACAAGTGGAAAACAATTGGATCATTCTTGTTTTGTTCTCATGTGATTCACAGATGGCGAAATAAGTGAACAGGTGACCATTTCAAGAAAGTTCAAGGAATCCGTTGTTCAACCTATATTAAAGGTTTGTTGAAGTTTGACTAAGATGAAACTTTACATAAAAAAAAATCCCAAATTTATGGTGGCTATTTATTGCATCATACATACCGAGATTTACGCACCAAAAAGCTCTCTTCTCTCGTCTCTTCGCTCTAGAGAAGTCTTCTGATTTTTCATACGAAAACAATTACAATACAAGCCAGGAATTCAGAGGAAGTACATTCTAGTTGTTTTAGTAGAAATCCCTGGAGAAGAAGCAAAAGAACAACGATAATTTTTTGATAAACAGTTCAGGTAAACATATTCAAATAACCAATGCTAATGTTCCACCAGTCGTCAAGTGAAACTATCAAGTTGATTCTTCAAATTCATCTTTTTGTACCATATACCAGATTTTGTTTGAATATGAGCGTTTATTACGTTTAATTCCTCAACCAAAACGTCTAAAAAGGGGAAAAGATTCGCCATATTGAACTACATTCATCAGACACTAACCTGATCGTCTTAAAGAGATAATTTCAAGATTTTAAATTTAATTTACTGTTTTAGTATTTACAACTTTTAATTACAGAGACACACTACTTGCAAATAGCTCTGCTAGTCTTGGCAGTTGGTGCGAAGACGCCATTCAGGTTGTGTAGTATTACCGATTGAGAGTGACTAAATTTCTTCTTTTTATTAAAAGGTATATACAGTTATACAGCCATAACCCTGTTTAGCAAAAAAGTATTTTTAATCCTTTTTCGATATATAGTGAAAGCGTACTGCTTTATGTATCTGGCGTACATCATAACCAAGTGTTTCAGCGGCTTCAGTTTAGCCGCCCGCAGGCACGTAGCATTTGCTATCTATACTTTGCTTTGACTATGATGATGATGTTGGAGTTAAGGTCTTGACAGAACCTTGCTCCCATTTCATAGCAAATAGATTCTTTTGTTAAGTATAGAATCGTGAGAACAACGCCATCCAATTTACGTAGGGACAAGTCTTGCTCTGCTCGAATTATCACTCTGATTTATATTGAACGGCCGTCTCGTTAGCCTAGGTGGTAAGGTGCCAATGCTCTACCTTGCTGGAGGCACGAGAACGACTCCCAAACTTACCAGGGACTAAATGTAACTAAAGAAAACGTGTTGTCATGCTCTGACATCTACAAATAGTTAGACTTTCCTATCATCTCGGATATAAAGACAATAAATCGCAGGCCATCCGAAACATATCTGTTGTTATATGTGTCTGTCTGTCATGTAAATGTTCTATCTGTTGTTATATGTGTCTTTCTGTCATGTAAATGTTCTATCTGTTGTTATATGTGTCTGTCTGTCATGTAAATGCTCTATCTGTTGTTATATGTGTCTGTCTGTCATGTAAATGCTTTATCTGTTGTTATATGTGTCTGTCTGTCATGTAAATGTTCTCGATTCACTTAAGACTTGTAAAGATTGTGTGACCAGCAAGAAGACTTAGCACCTAAGCAAAGTCTTTCATTCTATTTATATTATATTACATTTTAGTTTTTCAGTTCGTGCTTTTGCACTATTTTAAACAGTGGAAACAGTAACAATTTAATGCAATAAAAAATAAATCTACATGAAAAATTGACTGTTGTCAAAATAGAATTTAAATGAAACTACCTGAATCTTATATAAAACTTGTGTATTTACAGAAACACTTCAAGAGAGACGAATTTCTTGGTAGAATAAATGAAATGGTTTACTTTTTACCTTTTTCACGCTCAGAGCTACTCAAACTGGTCACTTGGGAGCTGAACCACTGGGCACAACGGGTAAGTAAAGAAAAAGTGGCTCTTTTCTTCTGAATAGTTCCGGATAAGGTTTTGGACAGATAAAAACTTCACTTTTCGTTGCTTTACGGGAACTCAACAAATGTTCAGTAGCTAAATGTACACAAATTTTCAAATCTTGACATACCTCGAGCTAGAATGCGGGTTCTTGTTAATCTTACTAAATGTGCTACACAAACTGACCCGGGTCTTGTTTTCAGGCGTACAATCGCTGACCCGGGTCTTGTTTTTAGGCGTACAACCACTGACCCGAGTCTTGTTTTCAGGCGCACAACCGCCATGATATTCACATCACCTGGGACCGAGAAGTGTTGGATGTTCTTGCCGATGGATATAACGTACATTACGGCGCACGCTCCATCAAGCACGAGGTAACAGATGCATTCAAGTATTACTAACACGTTATTTTCAGTGCAACTCCGCACGGGCTAATGTTCAGTATAAAGTGCGGTTGCTTTTCTTCAATTACCGTGCTCACTTCACCTAAATTGTTCTTCAATTTGTACAGGATTTAATGGAGCCGAAACCAGTTGTAGAATTGCACACAGTTTGGACATCCTGCTGATGATCAGTAATCTGTTTTGCTATAGTTTTTGAGCAGTATTATATTAATTTTTGTTCAGATATCTATTTGCTTATCAAATGCGAGGATTTTTTTTGTCATTCAAACATTCCAGGCGAATCGGAGCGCCGAGCGAGAAAAATCACAAAAATCCTTCGACGATTTAAATGAAATTCCACGTACATAACACTCTCAGTCATATCTAAGATTCTACCGAAATTTTTTTTATGAACTTACCGTTTTTGTAGTCGAAATCGAGCCATTCCTTGTTTTGAATACACCAGCAAAATTTCAGGTTCACTCAACGCCATGACACTGTGGCGTAAGCCTTCCCAGAAGGCCTTTCGACATGAAAATTGCGTTTTGCTTCTGAAAGCCGACGACGAAAAAAAGCTGGAAACTAACCTCGAGCATTCGTTGCAGGAAGCCCGAGGAATATATCCTACAAGTAGGTGTGGAGTGTTTTTTAAAAGCGTATGATTATACTAAGTTTACAGCAACACTTTAAATCTGTTCACAAACAATATCTGAAGTCCCAGCACGTTCTAGAAGATAACATCAAAACTTTGTACCGTTTTTCTAAACGAGAAAATGCAAAAATATATTGTTGGCGGCCATTTTGATGGCATTCGCGAATCTCGTATTTTACTGCGTAGCAGCAACAGAAAATCGTACCCACAACATGAATTGAAAACCTGTCTAAACGTGAGGGCTGTGAGATAAAAACGTGATTCAACCCTCACATCATAACTCTTACTAACACGTCTAAACATTTTCCGCTGACGTTATTGCTCTCATCCGACCTGCAGGTGGAGCGGAGGGTGGTCAATCAATTGGCCGCAGCTCACGAACGTGAGGTTATTTCAAGCGGGAGTTCACTGCACTTGACGGTAGACTGGTCCAAGAGCAAAAACTCGAAAGATATAGAAAGCGAATCACCGGGAGATGGTGTTATTAAACTACAGTTGGTGACTGAAGGAAAAAACAAGGTTGATTTAAATTTTGACTTTCAGGGTCACGAAATGGGAGAAGACTCGCCATACTTCTAATAGAAAGACAGGAAATCCGCACGGATGTGAAAAAAATGTTTTTTTTAAAGTAGGATGACTACGTTCTTCAAAAATTTCCTTTGCACAGTTACTAAAGAACTTGCGAAGAGATGAAATAAATAAAAAATACTTAGCGATGAGAAAAACAGTTTTATTATATCTACGAAATCGTCCAATGACTCTAATCTGCATGAGTTCAAATCCCGGATAATACAGTGTTGTTATAACCTCACTGGCCCACTTTATGATAACATGTTCTTAACTAGAATTTTTGACATGTAACTCAACTTATTTAAAAAAGTTGTTAAAACAACAAAATTACAATACAATTTATTGCATATTTATAGAGTTTACATAACAACTAACAGTAATAATAAAGCAATATTAAAAATACATAAATTATTAAATAGTTTTGAAATCTTCGTGAAAACACCATCTGCATCAGCAGTAGTGTTTTTTGTAAAGCATTTTTTACAATTGTGTCTTTTTTTCGAATGTTGGTGTGCACAAAATTTAACACGAAAGTTTGCATGCATGGAACAAAATCCTTTAAAGAGATTTATCCATCAAAATGTTATTACGTCCGCTGCAATAAAATTGTTCAACAGACTGAAGCAAATGGCTACCTACGGTCAATGACCCGTGGAATCTGATAATGTAGAACGGTGTTGTCATTCTGTTTTAAAAATCGATTTGTTTTTCCTGCTTGATATATAATGAAATTTTTTGAATATTTGAAACACACACGCCTAAAAATGATTTTTTCAGTTTTTGATATAAAAAGAAAACGTGGCCGGATAAGTCTTATTAATTGATCTCTCCTTTTTTGGCGAGACGCGCCTCTTATTGTCTGTGCCAGTAAATTCTTCTACTCGTGAGTTTCTCTTCCACTCAGAGAATTGTGAAACACAACAGCTAACTCACTTCTATTGAATATTAACTTCGTTGCAAGTTACTTTGAATTCTACTAAGGAAAAGACAATTTATACAAGAAAATATGAACTGGGAACCGAAAAATCAGCGAAAAGAGGTAAGTTATGCAAACTGTTATATTGGCTGACTGTTTACTAATTTAGTTGGTTATAAATTCGGCGCTGTGTATCATCTATCTTTGTTTAAACACGATTTCTGTTTTCAAGACCTAAAGTAGAATGTTTCAACAATCCTCCCCGAACATTTTGTATGGTATAAATGGAATAATTTTGATTTACTTGTAACTTATGTATGAATTTGAAAATTGATTGAGATTCCAACCAACATGAGTTCCCGGGGGGGATGACTCCCCTGAAAAGTGGGTAGGGGTGCTCGACAATACTTTTAGGTCTGAAATTAGGATCTTGCACACCTTTTAGGGTCTTAGAACGGCTCACGACCACCTCCGCACTTTTTAGGGTCCATAAGGCCTGGCTTATGACAATACTCTGCTTAAGTTCGGAAGTTATTCAAAAACATAGTGTTTGATGTATCTCAGTGTATATTTTTCACTTTTTAATAAATAATAATAGTTAAATGTGGTCGCATCTTTTAGGGTCTAAAATTAGGATTTGAGCTCATTTATTCGCACCTTTTAGGGTCATTTTAAAAATCTTCCGTCGAGCACCCCTACCCACTTTTCAGGGGAGTCCCCCCCGGGCATGAGTTACGTGAGTGAAATATATTCATGATTGATTAAAAGGATATTTGAGTTTTATACGATCCTTTAGTTTAGAGCTTAACTATCAAAACTCCGGTATCTTTTTAGTACTTTGCCTTAAAATACTTGCAATTCAAAAAAATAAATTATCAATGTAACACATTTTGCTGATCTGCCGAGTTAATTTATGAAATTTATTAAAAAAATTGCTCTTCGGTTTTAACTTGGTAGTACATTAACGTACATTGTCGTATGGAAAATTCCAGAAGAATGATTTTTTTTTTGAGGAAAATGCTATTTTATCAAAAAAATTTGTTCAAATATAATTTTGGTGCACTGTCAATATAATTCCAAGTAGCGATTATGGACGATTGAAACCCTGTGTTAATAGGTCTTGGACTGCAAGCTGTCATTACGACAAACATTTTCAGGTTTTTAATCTATATATAGTACCCCAGTCAATTATCATGAGATTGGGGAGGGAGGGTGCGTAGTCGAAGCAGATGCGTTTTTACCATTTTCTCACTACCCGCGCAAGATCAGGCTTCTCTCAGTTTTACTCCAAATTTTCAATGTAAATCAGGCATACATATTGAAAATCCCTGTCCCTGGTAAATAGATTCTTCTTCAGACGTAACTAGAATCGTACTGAAAAAAACAGTTAAGTCGCTGACACAAGATGCAGAGCTGTTGCACCGTGTGTCCACTGATGAATTTTGCTGCGTGCAACATTGCATGTAACAAAGCTGAATTTGAATTGCGCTCTACTCAGGTGATATTGCGCAAAACAAGTTTTCTTTTTTTAAAGGATTTCTTGTTGGACCCCGTTTTGATTGTTTTAATGTTGCAAGGATAAGCAAGCGGCACAAGAAATCTTGCGTTAGTTTGTTGCACCGTGTGTCCACCTGTAAAATTTTGTTGTGCGCAATGTTGCATGGACTTGCACCGTGTGTCCGCACCTGTGACTCGCATACATTTTAGCATTTTCTGTTTAAAAATGCGGGATTTGTGTAACTTGACTGAAGCGAATATTAAAAATATTTTAAAAATCCGATGATGACAAATTTAGTGGATTTTAGTCTCCAAATAAGTTGATTTTCAATTGCTGGAGGAGCCCTTGTAATCTATTTCTCCAGTTAACTGCTCTGAAACGTGATCGTTCAAAATTTTTAAAGTTATGTTTTACTCTTGCCTTGGCGAATTCTTGTGAATGGTCAACGATCTCCCAAATACGATGTCATGCTATTTTCGAGTTCCGATGGTTAAATTTTACTTTTAAGTAGCTTTTTGTGGCATATATAAATTGTTAAAAGAGAATATAAGCACAAAAAATGTGACATATAAATGACTAAAATTTTTATAGTACAGTATAGTATAGTACAAAACCGTCTCTTGCCTCGAAAATACCGTGGCTTTCCGTAACAATGTGGGTAGCCTGTGGTACTTTCGTCTCCTAGCAACGCCGCTGATCAATTTCGAGTTGTATGCCCGCGAAGCCCAAGCTGGCGACAACGGTGATGAAATAAGTTGTCTGTGTTAAAACATAATTTAAGAAAGAGGCAAGGGGTTAGATAACTTTTTAAAGAAAACTATTGAGCTTGTAAATGATGACCGAAGTATCAAAAGAAATAGAAGTTAATTTTCATCGCCCCAAGAAGGTACGATTTGTATTTGAAAAATAACGATCGTATAAAAACTTCAGTTATCACTCGTATATTCTGGATTTTAGTTGACAGATCTAGAGTGTAGTGAGAATGTCTGTTTTAGAATAAGATGAATGCCACAATAACATCATATCGCTTACTGAAGGTTAATGCCTTCTTCCTTGGGCTTTCCAACTGGATAAAAAATTGGAAGAATTCTTTAAGATTTTGCTGCTAAGAATTAAAGATAATGGCGTCGTTTTGCATTTTTTTCGTATTTATACACTATTAATATTTAGGCGAAGAACTTTTGCGGGTCATAATGTCCTCAGCAGTCTAAAATGTACTATTTCCTAATAAAAATCAATATTCAGTCAATGTAAAACAATTGAAATATATATTTGCCAGACTTCGTTTTTTATTATGTACTTAAAAACCTCGAATAGAAATCTTAATTTTTTTACAAACTGAGTGACATTCAGTCGACAACTTTCTGTTATGAATTTTCCTACAAGCTTCCTCTCATTAAATTGACAAGAAATGATACTATTACTACTTATGTTTTTTGATAGATTTTATTTTTTCGAACTTGGGGGATTTTGTTACCTTCGAAATTCTAGGATAAGTGATTCATTCTTGTAACAGTCTGCAAAAACAGAAGGTAGATTTGCTTGTTGCATGTGTGATGATCTCTTTGGGTGTGGGTAGTTTTGGTATATCAGTCGAGAGGTTTTCCTGATTGCAAAGGATTGGTATTGCTTGAAGGAAGCAGAATCTGGCCATTCTCATTTGACCTGTAGGGTTTCCAAATCCAGTCAACAAATTGCAAATAAAATGTAAATTAGAAAGAAAGAGATTGTGGAAAGCCAAGAAGGACAAATTTATGCAAATTACTGAAACGATATCAAGTAGAGTTTGGTTGTAAAACAGTATTTCAAGTGGAGTGGAAATCAGTTAAAATTATTTGTATCGTTTTAAAATGCACGCTAGAGTGACATGGCTGAATGATTGCGTGTTGGACGATTAAATTGAAATCGACCGGTTATAATGCTAATGTTTATAAACGAGGGATAGGATTACATTTCTGTGAGACATTTATTTTTCCTCTTTGATCTTATTTATTTGTTTTTTACTAAATTGCGCAGCCTTTTATTTTTGTCGTAGAGAGAGAAATTTGAGTAAAGAATGGGTGTGTTGAATTGTAAAGCAAATATTTCAATCATTGTGTTCTTGTTAATGTATCAATCACATGCTTTTTAGGCACGGAAAGTTCCTCCAAAATAGATTAACTACATTTGGAAAAACTCTGTAGATGCATAAAACTACCTACATCTGAGCTAACAAGTATATGGGTGTTTCATTCAAATTTTAATTCTTTGCTGTTTAAAGAAATAAAATACATAATGATAGTTTTGACTACAGAGTGTCTGCCAGAATATTTCAAATAAATTCCAATTATTTCCACACTAGAACCCAAAGTCAGTTATTATGTGTGGTTTTTAACTTTTCGTTCTAAATTTAGGAGTTAAATAGTAAAATGAAACAAAGAGTAATCTATGGTTGATCATTGCAATTAAATTCTGTAAAATATGATGCATTGAAGAAAGTTTAAATTTGAAATAAATTTTTTCATTAAATTGAGTAATTTATTTGTTTGACCATCCAATGCCAATATTTTGAGGCACAGCATTTTAATAAATGGCGTTTTGTCATTTCCTATAGCTTCTTACACTTATTTTTAATAACATCCATTAAAACAGGCTCAATGTTCATCAATCATGTACAGCAATTTAAGGTTCAAAATGTTTCTATTTTTGACATTTGACACTCTTGAGTGTATTTTTTCCTGTGATTTGAAAAATAGTGTTTTTCCATAATTACTATTTTTTAAAAATTTTCTTAACTGTTTCTTTTCAGCCTTATATTTTTATTTTGCTGGAGATTTGAGCTTCACTGTTTTCTCATTAATTACGTTAATTTTGTTATTAATAAAATTGTTTTTAATCATTTGAGTATTATTAAAAACATAAAAACAGTATTCCATATTTTGTTGAACAACGTCACACATTTATTGCATTGAACTATTTCAAATTCTCACGGTAAATATGTATTACTTTGTTGTGCGTCTTTGTACTCCTACATAAGTGGCTTGCTTTAGGTGTTCTTGGTTGGAGAAAACTTTTAAAAATGATTAACAAATGCTTTTACATTTTGTAAACAAGTTGGGAAATGTATTTCATTGCCAATACAAATTTTGAAATATTCATTTACAGTGTGAGGCAATACAGTTTATCTAACACACTCCTTAACTCTAAAACTAAAATCTTTTTCCTACTTTGATTGTGGTAGATGTTGATCTTTATTAAGAGGTTGCTATTTTGTTGTTTTGGCAGTTCACACTTGCTCATGAAACAGATTCTGGGTCGCAGTGTTTGAAGTGTGGGCCTGAGAAATGTCCTGGAGGGTTGGATTTACATTTTTGGAGGTGAGGGCCAAATAGTATCAGCAATATAATATGATTTTGATGTAAATTAGACAGCTATTGATGAGCGTAAGTCATGGAAGTGGTGAGAAGGAGTTGAATACTATTCTTGGCAGCGATGTAAGAGTTATTAAGTGCCAGTCTTAGGAGTTGAGGAGTAGGAACTGAGTACTAATGTGGACAGTGATACAAAGAGGAGTTGAATTCTAGTATCAGAAATGGAGAAGGAGTGGAGTACTACTCTGGGGAGTAGTGTAAGAGGAGTTAATAATTAGTCTTTAGACTGGAGAAGGAGTGGAGTACTACTCTGGGGAGTAGTGTAAGAGGAGTTAATAATTAGTCTTTAGACTGGAGAAGAAAGAGCTATGTGACCTTACAAAATTTAATGTGGCCTCAAACAATGTAATAAGTTATCAACACATAATTTCTCCTTACATTACAAATACAAAGTTATACGTTTGGTAATGAGAAAATGACAATTAACTAAGGATTAAAAGTAAAATTCTCTCAAACTTGTTCAATGAAAAATATGGGCTTAAGTTGGGAGAACTTAATAATTCAACTTGGAGTGAAAATGTTAAAGTTTTTGTTTTTAATATTCTTTGTGTGTTTGAATAGAAAAATTTGCAAGACCTGCAAATGTAAACCTGAAGATCATGAGTTGAAGAGTGGTATAGAGTTTCAACATGACCATGTGGTACATAGCATGTTTTCAAAGGATTCACCAATCTCTAACATCCGAGATCACTTCACACGAATGGAAGAAGCAGCTGCAAAGCCTAAAACAGAATTTGTTAAGAAGTTCACATGGGTACCGCCGGGTCTTACTCAGGGAACGGTGAGCAAAAATTTGTTGCCAATTGTTGTTACATCATCATTATCTTATTTTTTATTGTTCCTTGTTTCCAATCCTTGCATTGTCATATTTCATGCTCTTTAGATCTTAATCCTTTGCCACCATCCTTCCATTTGGGGTTATGCCCTTTGCCACCATCCTTCCATTTGGGGCTATGCCCTTTGCCACCATCCATCCACTTGGGGCTATGCCCTTTGTCACCATCCATCCATTTGGGGTTATGACCTTTGTCACCATCCTTCCATTTGGGGTTATGACCTTTGCCACCATCCATCCATTTGGGGTTATGCCCTTTGCCACCATCCTTCCATTTGGGGTTATGCCCTTTGCCACCATCCTTCCACTTGGGGTTATGCCCTTTGCCACCATCCTTCCACTTGGGGCTATGCCCTTTGTCACCATCCTTCCATTTGGGGTTATGCTCTTTGCCACCATCCTTCAACTTGGGGTTATGCCCTTTGCCACCATCCTTCCATTTTATATAATTTTGGAACAGGCCCTTATTTGAATTATTCTAAAACATTGTGTCAAGAAGTATAGGTAATCGTTCAAAGGGTAAAAGAAGGTAACTAAAGTTCTAATTAAAAGTTCTTCAAACAACTGGAACATGAAACTGCAAGTTGTCGGTGTTGTCTTTGCCTGACCTCGTTCTCTTCAATCTAACATCTTTTAAAAGAGTTTAAAGTAGTACTCCTTTTCTTGAAATTAATCTTGTTTAAACCATTTGATGCTAAAAATGTCTTAAAATTTGTTACAGCTGTGAAATTACTGAGGTGTTTCACAATAAAATTTCCTAACATTAACATTAATTTGAATTCATTGTTAATATAATTATATTTGCTCTCTTTCTCTCTAACAGGGTGATAAAAATGGAAAAGTTGCCTCAACTGGCAGGCACTTTGAAAAGATTGTTAGTATAATAAAATTGTTTAAATTATAATATAAATGACTAAAAATGAGCAACATTAAACACTTAAATTTGAAAAAGTTTAAATATAAACATATGTTAAACGTGTTAAATACTGGTGATCCATTTATTTTGCTTAATTTCATAACTATTAATTTTGTTCAGTTTAGAACAATGTTGATTGATATAAACTTAGCAATAATATTTCAGTAAATAAAAATTGCTTCTGGCTTTCAGCAAAACTTTCTAAGATCAACTCTTGGTCATGGACCTGAATTGTTTATGGTTATTTTTAATCAATTTACAATTGTTGGTTCTTTTTGCTGACAATGTCTTTATTTTCAAGTCTTTCATATTATTTGTAGTTTGCAAACTAATGTTGTTTTTAAAACTAACAAAAGTTTGGAAACAATTTGTCTTTGTAACGTATTGTACATGTATGTTCTTTGAGTTATAATCATAGTTGTTTGCTATGCACAATGAATGTAAATTTACCTGTTATTTATTGTTACCTTTATTGTTGTAAAAAGCAGTTGTGGCGACATGAAATATTTTCCACCTCCCTAGTTAGTACTGTAACTTGTAAATGCACATAATAGTAAACACACACAAGTTTTATTTGGTCCCAACTACAGTGGTATAAGTTGTTTTTATCTAAACTGTTCATAATTGAGAGAAGCTGATACTAACTTTGTTCAGTAGAATAATCATAACTTTAAGAAAACTGTTGTTTTATTCTTCAAATTATTGCCAATATTACTAGCATCATCACTTGTACTGCGTTCATTATACCATAAGCATCATTGGGGTACTAGTAGTACCATTGTCATCATCTTTAGAGCCAGGTGTAATGATAAACAATTATAATTTAATTTAGTTTAGTTTTGTAATCAGTAGCAATTAGAATTGTCATCATCATCATCAACAACAACGACAACTGCATCATTAATATCACTGTTATTTATATCAGTTTAAAGACATGGAGAACTCCAAAAAATATCAGAGCTGCACTTTTCAAGTTCTTGTTTTTTAGCTCTTTCAATTGTTTCACATGAAATATCATTGTCATGATCATTCCAACGGATGTTGTTTATTGTCAATGAAACTGTTTTGTGAGTACATATTTTTTTACTTTCGTAGGACCGTCATTGTCATTAAATATTATCATCATTATTACCAGAACCATTGTCGTCATCTTTATTAGCAACAGGATCATTGTCTCTCATCATCAAACATTGACACTGGTATCAAAATCATCATTGGTAGTAGTGCTTGATGATTTTATCATTATTTATAGCGTGTTCTGTAACACAACAACCCCGAATCGTTATTGCCTCAATTCTGTTCAAGGAGGGTTTTTCTCTTCGGGTTTGGAATTTCTCTTTGGAAATTTTAATAACTGGTGTTAAATATTGTCACAGCTAACGAAATACATGGATTCACTGCCGGAAGAGAAGCGGCCCTTAGTAGGAACGGAAGGGGCGAAATACCGCCGTAAACAGATGATGAATCAGTTACCCATCCATGATCATGATCCTGAATACTGTGACAACCTAACGGAGGAGGAGAAGGACAAGATGAAGGATTTCTGTAAGATGAGAAATGAGCAAGCCCTAGGAGTGGGTGATATACGAGAGAAGAGTCAGCCAGCGCAATGGGTTAGTGGAGTTTCTCTTTGTTTCAGTTACAGTAATTTATGTTTTCTCTGAATACCCTCTGTTCAACACTGTTGCTTTGTGTTGTTTTTTCAATCACTTTATGCAATTTCAATCACCTAAATTATATTCAAACACAAGAAAAGAAAACGTAGAAGTCGGACTTTTACACGCTTTACTGTTTTCCTTTTGCTTCCATTCAAATTTTTCCCCGCTCTCAACATTGAGCAGATAAATTTCAATGTAGATCAGCCCAAGCAGCCTGCAGTTCATGGCTGTTTCAAGAGATAACGCCATCTAACGTGGCTATAGTGCCCATTAGTTGGGCTTCAAGTTAGTTTTTGTGCTATATATATATATACTTGACGTTAATCTTTATTGCCTTTGATTACATAAGCATTTCTCCTTGACTGCACCTAATAATACGATCCTTGTAAATTGTACCTTACAGTTGTTGAACTAGTTGAATATTCTCCTTGTTGGTTACTCTGGTCTTTAAACGTCTTTTGATCCTCAGCTCATGTTTCAAAGCTCTCAAATAACATTTTTCGGCCCTCTCAAGAGGGCTCTCAAGAGGGTTCTCAAGAGGGTTCTCAAGAGGGCTCTCAATAACCGAAACATGTTTTTTGAGAGCTTTGAAACCTGAGCTGAGGAGTCAAAAGACGTTTAAAGACAAGAATTACCAAGAAGAGGAATATTCAACTATGAAGAAATTAACATCAGCTAGAATGTACAAGCTTGCTAAAAGTTGTTAAACTAGGAACAGGAATGTTATGAGTCATTTTCCGGGGTGGGATGTTGTACATGACAACATTTGAAACCGAAACCGCTGTAAGGAAGACTACAATCTCCAATAGGAATGGTTTCCTCCAAAAAAATTCAGTCTCACTAACAGTCTCAAAGTTCAAATTTTTATTTAGTGATTCTAAAATAGATAAATTACACGTGCATTGTTTCGGTAGGAATGTTTCCGTTGTAGTCGTCCCATGATGTCAGGTGAAATAGCGGTGTTTGCATCTCGAGCTGGAGAGAACAAGTGCTGGCATCCCGGCTGTTTCGTGTGCTGTCAATGTAACGAGCTACTCGTGGATTTGATATACTTTTATAAGGACGGCAATATCTTCTGTGGTCGACATTATGCAGAGACCTACAAACCTCGCTGTGCCGCCTGTGACGAGGTATTTTTTCTTTTATTTACTTACCTACCTACTTACTTACTCATTTACCTACTTACTTACTCATTTACCTACTTACTTACTTATTTACCTACTTACTTACTCATTTACCTACTTACTTACTCATTTACCTACTTACTTACTCATTTACCTACTTACTTACTTATTCGGCTACCAATAAAAGACGTTCGATATGTCACGTGATATTTCGGTGTTAGGTACATGTCTCATGTGGTTGATCATGCGTACATGTATTAATCAGTGAACAACACTGTCACAGTATCTTACTTACTCCACGAGCTTACCTTAGCATACTTTTGATTAAAATATTGTGTTATACTTGTGATTGGAAATTTGAAAAGGAATTTCTTTAAAAAGTAATATTCAGTCACAAAATATTGTTCAAGTTTCCTGAAAGAAACTCGTCGTGATTGAGTTTAGGCCATTTAAAAAAATCTCAGGTTATCATCAAAATTTTCTGCCGAGTTAGTTTAAGAATAAATCTGCACCACCAACTAGCAAACTAAGTTGGAGAAAGTGGCATTTTTAAGATTGAATGAAGTGAATGTGACAAAGCATGGAAAATATTTCTCAATTTTTACTTCATATATTTACTTTAGAAAAAAAATAATTCATTGCGCTGGAAAAAATTAGTGCACGTGCTTATGATTGACCAATATATTGTAAAGTGGTCTTATTGCGTTAGTTCGACGTGCACTTCCTGATCTCGTTCAGTGCCGATAGCTTTTCGAAGCAAAATGTTGTTCGTTGACTTAGCCTCGCTTCCATGTCCCATCTTGATCGATTAGGTTTTAACGATTGTGATCAGGTTTCGCGGCAAAGCAAAATCGAACGCTCCACGATTTACAATTAAACGCACTTGTATAATCTGCGATTACTATTACAACAGTGGTAACAGGGTTCGTACGCCACCTTGAAAATCTGGAATTCCTTGACTTTTGGGATTTGTCGTTCCAGGCCGGGAATTCCTTGAAAAATGATAGATTTGTTGAGAGCAATCCGTAAAATCCTTGAATTTTACGTTTGCAATCCAACCGAATCGTGAATTACATTCTTACACACCGATGCCTCGATTTGAAAATGCAGGACTCGGTGGTCACGTGGTTTTAGCATCGAGTATTCAAGTATTCTTTCGTCCTTTTAAAGCTGTAACGAAGTTTTGAGAGCTTACATTTAGCTTAATTAAATGGGAATGTTTGTTTTCTGAAGTTAGTTTGTCAAAAAAGAAAAGAAAGTTGATGTTTTGGTGTCAGTTGAAATTGACTTTTTGTTACCATATCTGTCACATGTGGAAACCTTGAAACAATTTAGCACAGCTGGAAATTACCTGGAAAAGTCCTGCACTTTTTTTTTGAGCAAAGGGGAGATTCTTGAGGTAATAAATCTGCGACCTAAGTTAGAATTTTGATCCAAACTGAAGATGTACTATCAGCAAAAATAACTTGAAACAGTTTTAACTCTTTTATAAGCAAATATTTCATTTACATATACCCATTTTCATCGTTACAAATTTCATGTACAAAACATAGACACAGTCATTTATTCAAAAGCGGAATAGCTTGCACCCGGGGTGATGTTTTAACTGACCTAAATGGCGCATAGAGACATATTTCCGCTTTATTTTTGGATTTCGAAGCTTATTTCTTTGAAAATCTAAACAATATATTATAAGAATCATAAACCTTTTCTCAGAGGAAATTACTTCTCGAATTTTATTATTTTTGTTGAATCCAAGATTAAAGATAAAGAAATCAGCCTTTGAACAACATGGCGGAAACTTTGAATATTTTTTAGCGTTATAATATGTATATGCTTAATAAGCCGCTTTTATTCTAATTCTACAATCTTATTAAAGTTTACAAAAAGAGGCTGTGCCTTCCAACAATTTTATTGTTCGGCGGTTTCTTTTATTTTAAACTCTAGCAGCAGATACCTTTTTTTAAAAAACTCACGTACAGATACTCACGTGCAGATTCAAAGGTTTTGTAACTTTGGTATTTTCCCTATTTTTTACAAGTTTGAAGTTCAAATCTTTTTATGTCACTACTGTTGGCTAATAAAACAGATTGTTAGCCAAACTGAATATCAGCCAGCGATTCTTTTTAGCATCTACTAACAAACTGAATATTAGAAAATTTTAAAGCTTCTTGGTGCACAGACGAGACCGCGACAATCAATCATCTACTGGGAAGGATTTGAGTTCAAGACTCGGAAGTGCGGCATTGCTGCTCAGACAAGACACAGCTAGAGCGGAAGAATCCGTACTGTGTCTTAATACCCACATTATTAGTAGGGCGGAAATAATATTCTAACATATTCTAATATATTTTTTAGCATTGTTTTCGACTGATACATATCTCTTTGGCTGCTGCTGCGGCGGTAATATTTATTGTGATTAATGTTGTTCCAGCCGCATTTGCTGGAGATGATTGCTTTATTGGCTTAATTAAAATGCGATTAACGTTTTACAACAAAAAGAATTTGGCATAGTTTCCGACGTCGACGCGACGGATGTAAAGAAAGGTTTGCTTTTTCAAGTTTAATCACAATCGCTCCTTAAATTGCTCATCTATTAGAAAATATTTTTCTATAACGCTGTGGATTTCGGTTTTTACTGTCTTGCCGGCTTTAGTAAGTCCTTTTTAACCGCTGTGTCATGAATCGTTTTCTTAGGTAACCGCAATAACTAAAAAACAAACTGCAGAACAAATATATAAAGTTCCTCAGTTACCTTACGAAGATTAGAAAACTCGTTGTGATAAGTTTTTTGTCACGTAGTGAAAATGACCGATAGTAAGATACATTACTTGGGAGCAGTGTTCTCCCTAGGATCAGTTTTGGAAGACCAGGGGGGGGGGGATAGGGGGGGTTCTGTTTGCGCATCACTCAGTAAAAACGACACAAGCAACAAACGTTTTATCAGATTTTGGTGATTTTTGTTTACTTATTGATAGGAATTCCCACTTTGAGGTCTTACGTTGGGTTAAATCTTCAGTTTTAAGCCAGGCGTCAATGATATTTCAGCGAATTGAGCCAGGCGTCAATGATATTTCAGCGAATTGAGCCAGGCGTCAATGATATTTCAGCGAATTGAGCAAGGGGTCAATAATATTTCAGCGACTTGAGCCAGGCGTCCCGGGTTGGAGGGAATATCTTTTCTAGTTGCTGTGTCTTCAGAATATGGTGTAAGACGGCCAACGCTGTTAAAATGCACTTTCGTGGTATTTAATGATAATTGAAGACTATGCGATAAAAGCCAACTTAATGTTCCGATGGAGTTATAACTAGTCACACGACAAAATCCAACGGCCAAGTCTTCGCAAATAACCTACAGAATATTCACGACTTTTTAATAGGATCAAAACCCAGAATTCGTCATTCTTGATTCTGTCGCGAAATATTATATCGCGGATACACTGCAAAATGAACAACAATTGGCAATGAAATGAATTCGCTTTGTAATGAAATTTGAGTGTAAAACTGGTTTTTGGATACTTGAGATTTAGTCTAACGACTTGAGGGTCACCGATTGACGTGACTGTATTGGTGCATGCCTTCACAGGCTACCCATAATTTTATCTCAAGTTAAGAAAAATAACCTGGTGAAAAACAAAAATATGTTAATGAAAAATGAATTGTTTTTTTTTTTTGGGATAATCTCACCTTTACGTGATTATCTTTTCATAAAATACAATATTTATAGATAGGACTCTGCGCGCGCTCTGATTGGTCAAGAATCCATATTTTGCGTAAGAGTATAAAACAGAGAAAAAACATGTTTTATTGTTTATCGCCACACGCATCGCAACATTTTTGTTAGAGATGTCGGAAAACATTTTATTTGAAGACACTTCTGTCGAAGTTCTCTACATTTCCCAGGTGTTCTTAAATGCCCATCGTGTTTTGTCATACAAAGTCATAGTGTATGTGCATAGGCTTCTTTATTTGTTAAATAATGAAACCATATTTTATGATAGAAAAGGTCCTAGTCCTAGAAAATGACTTAAATATGAAGATAAACCTGGTGACATTTTCTGTATCATGCCAAGATGACGCAAATACCTGGGTACAAATCCTATACTTATTTTGTATTAATTCTAATATTCATTTCATCATTGTTGTCAACAGCTCATCTTTTGCCGGGAATACACACAGGCCGAGGACAGAAACTGGCACGTGAAGCATTTCTGTTGTTTTGAATGTGACAAGCGTCTGGCGGGCCACATGTACGTGGCACACGATAACCATCCACACTGCCTGGACTGCTATGACAAGTTCTATGCCAAAATCTGCCAGACGTGTCGCCGACCTATCGCGGCGGACGCGCAACGAATCGAATACGATGGGGACTACTACCACGCTACGGATTCCTGCTTCTGTTGTGCCCAGTGTGGCAAGTCGCTGGTTGGTTTGGGGTTTATGAAGAAAAAGAAAGATGTGTTTTGCTCCGTTGAATGCGCGCAAAGATTTTAGGGATTCATTTTGAATGATGAGAGACTAAATGAAACTATTAACGTTACTGCCTCGGTTACAACACAGAAAAACACAAAAAAATTTTGTTTTTTAGAACATGGTTTAATATTCTTTTATCTGTTTTATTTATTCTAAGGACGAATTTGTTTTAATGTTTATCACGAGTCATGATTAGAACTTATAGTTGTATTCTCGATCCCCAGGCAAGAAAATAACATGTATACTGCATTCTGACTTTCGAACGGCCTTTTACGAATTCAGCAAAATATCATGAAATGAAAAAGAAGTAAATTAAACCGCTGAAATATGGCATGAATTTTAATTCGAGGCTGCATGGACAAGCTGTTTTAGTCTCAAAGGAATTTAGTGTTAAGCTGTGAGAAACAGCGATTCAGTTCCATTTACTAAGTAGACCGAGAGTTTACAAGTCAGGCACTTTTAATAATTGAAGGTATTGCTTTATGAAATGAAACCCCAAATAACTAAAGTTCCGCTATTTAAAATTGAATATAAGGAAGAGCTGAATATTTTTTCTGTGTTGATACGTTACTTTCTAAAAGGAATAAAACACAGTTGCTCGCGTTTTTTTGATAATAATATGAAATTTTAACTAAAGGCCTTGGACAAATGTCGAATTTTTCGTAAGTCGCTTTAAGTTATTTTTTCGAATGCTCAGGTACCAACCAAGTAAGGACCGGCTCCAATGATTTTCAGTCGTTCTATTCGTCTCGACCAAAATATAATCTATCGAACTTAATCGGGACACACAACGAACCTACCATGCACTTAATTGCTAAATTTAGTTCGACTTAATGAAATATTAGACGTTTGTCCCAGGCCAAAGTAGTCACAAGTTTAATTTCCTTCGAATTTTTTTTCCCATTTCCACGTCTTTAAAATGTTTTATTTAGTATATTCATGCGCGCGATGCCTGTTTATTAGTGTCAAAATCAGTGATTTTTTTCGGCCAATTTAGAAAACTGCAAACGACGAATGGGGTTGGTTTTCATGGCACTCCCTAAAACAAGTGTGTGTGTGTGTGGGGGGGGGGGGT
>JAOTRI020099901.1:0-14315 GCA_028564885.2 Zoanthus sanctaehelenae
TGTCATTGTCATTGTCATTATTATTATTATTATTATTATTATTATTATTAAAATTATTGTTATTATAGTAAAAAAGTAATTTAGCTCTTATTAACCGAGCGGGAGGTCTCTATGGGAAAATCTATACCGCGGTTTAGCCAATTAAGTTCTTGAATTTGTTTGTTTCCACCCCCGGTATCAGTCAATAAGTGTTATTTAATAATAACACTTCTTGACTGATAACGAGGGTGACAGTATGTTTTGTGGTGCCGAGACCGCCAGTAGCCTTCGTTGGACCCTAAAGCATATTGCTTGCATGAGGTGAAGGTCAACAAGACGCCTAAAGGCGGTTCCGTTGGATGCACTTGCTGGTGACCGTAGCATTGGAAGGAATTGTGATGTTATAGTAAAATGACATGGCTGACGCAGTTGGTAAGATCTCTGCTTTCCATCCACAAGGTCCCCGGTTCGATCCGGGCACTTTCCGAGATTTGAATAATTGTGTGGCCTTCTTTTCCGCCTAAGCCAACTTAGCTTTCCATCCTTCTGGGGTACGTAAATGAGTACCAGTTTCTGCTTGAAGATAATCTTCGATGGCTTAGTGTCCCGTCCAGGGGAGTCAAAGGCTTTCATCAGCTTAACACTACACAAACCGGAGATAAGCGCCGGTTCCATGGGCCACTAGGCTCGAAAGGATTTAGCTTTAGCTAACTGGTGAAATGAATAGAATCATAGAAAATCACAGAAAGTGTTTTTAATGGAAACAAGACGCTCTAGAATCGTTCACTGAGCTACCCTTTGTTCGAGCCCCCCCCCCTTCCTTCTCCTTGCAGATTAGCTGGCACTGCAAGGAACTATGGGATACACATTTTGTCTGGTCTTACCACAGGCATCCCAGTAAATAGTGTGAGTGTCAAAGAACTTTGGGTAACGTACGAGATGGAACAAGACTACATTATGTTTCGAAATGGCATTAAAGCTTGATGAAGTAATATTGCAATATAAATCGCGTAAGAACGCAGAATGTATAGAAATGCAGTACTTTTGCTCCTGTCAAAGCCATGTGACCTGCCACAGGCATCCATGAAATATGTGTTTTGCTATAAACAAAATATCAAAGAAGAACATAAATGACAAACATAAAATGACTAATAATAAAATGACTAATAATTAAAACTTAAATGGGCTTTTAAAAAATTCTCTATTATCTAAACTTGTGTTTTTCAAACGTTTGAAATCACACTGAATTACAATTCACTTCCTGTTATATAATATTTACCAGTCCACAACATGTTGTTGGTCGCTGAGTGTTTGCCTGCCGGAAACGGCTCAACTTGTTCACCTTCACGTGATGTCCTCTCGTCCAATGAGGTTACAAGAAAAATGGATTTTGATAGCTGATCTACTTTTGTGTTTGCACCCTAAGTATAAAATCCAGTGAAATTTTTTTGAAATTCAAAAATTAATTATCCAAAGATTAATATTAATTCAACATGTTCAACGCAAAAAAGCGAAATGAAGTAATTTCAAAGTAAATCAATTAAACTCATTCAGTTTTGTTCTGTTGCAGATATTTGTTCAACAATCGAATCAGTTTCCTTTCTGACTCAGCATTAATTGGATTATCAGCATTAGAGCAACTGTAAGTACACAAATTCTTTAAAAACATCTCCAGTGGAATCGGTCAATTCGGTTATATGACACAATTTTAGCAAGCACAAAAATGCCAATCTTAAACTCAGTCCTGGATAGCGTTTGATTAATATTTACCTTTTCTTATCGTGAGAGTCTGGGTACAACTCACTTAATTCTCAATTACATAGTTATAGTTGTTTTACTGCAAAATACGTCTCTCTTAGATTTCATATGAAACTACATCAAGGATACAACTGACACATTTTACTTATGTGGCTCTACATGAAAGATCGAGTTCAGATTGCATCACGAGTTAATAAATGTTTGCTATTACAGTAAATAAAATCAAAAATGGGAAATTTGAAAGCTGTCAATGTTAAATAAAGTAAATCACGCTGTGACAGAACAGGAACAGAGAATCATTTTTGAGGCTGTAAAGGAGGTTTTACAATACAGTACTTGTATCCACAATCGATTTAGGGATGTGAACTGTATTTCAGTTGACAAGATTCATACAATCAGCTGTTCAAATCCAACTACGTCTTAGAAAATGCCGCAAAAAGAATAGTATTGTCAATCTATTTGAAATAATTAGTTTAATTCATTATGTGTCACTTGACTTGAGTTGCACGTTATTTAAAATTTGAACTGAGCTGAGCAAATGCTTAGAGTGTGATTGTTGATGTCTTAAACTGAGTGATACCAGATGCCCAAAAGTACGAGCGAGCAACTTCCATGTCCTAATGGGCTCCTGGTAATACTATTTGGATCTCTTTACGAACTGAGTTGACAAAAAAATGAGTTGATTTATGTAAATAAGTGAACTCTGGAGAGTCCATCAATGTCACTACGAAATGAACAACTACTTTACCTTGCGTATATATCGACCTCGATCATTCCTTTCCCCATTGCTTATAAAGTCAGTCTCAATAATCGTAATAGAATTTAACTTAACTTTTGTAGCTGGCTAACTTGTGATGCAGTGACGCAATTAAATAATTAGTACTTCATGTAGGATGGGTACAGCGTAGAGCAAAACATAAACACTAGTGGGGGAGATTCGTTCTCTCTTTCCCCTATTTTTTATATCTTTTTTGCGTGGATATAGATCGACTTAATCATTCATAGTTAGTTAATGCTCTTACATGTTTGCTTGAAATAGATATCTACATTTTAATGAACTGGAGAGGATTTCTACCGAAACATTTGCCGGCTTAACCAAACTGGAACGCTTGTAAGTATAACGCGCGTTATAAGCGTTGTACTTATCATTTTTATGGATTCTGACAATAGCTTATTTAACCTTTAAGTGAAATCTTGCAATGCTTTGTTTGGGCAGTTTGGACATGAATTCCACGAACTTCTCCTGTCCGCTTCACTATCCCTCTTTATTATAAATGATACCTCAAGCTCTTGCAACATCTTTGTCCATAGATAGGGCTGTAACTAGGATTTATGTCTGCGGGATCAAACTCCACACACCTTTACAGGGTTCTCTTTTATACAGACAGGGATTTTTGTTGAACGTTTTGTTTTCACTACTACACAGACTTGTGCATCTTAAACTCTAAAGGCGACCATACTGATGCTTTTTGTTTCTTGAGATCAGACAGGGTTTCTATTGTTGGATGTTTTGTTTTCGTCCCTATATAGATAGTTGCAGGAGACAAACCACACCGATGCTTTCGTTTCTTGTTCTGATCTTGTTCTGATTTAGTATCATCTTACACCCTGCCCTATAGCACTCACGATATTTTCTACAATACCTCGGATATAAATTATGTATAACGATATTAATTTATATTGACTTTCTTTTTTCAGCATCATAAGAAAGTATAAGTTTTCCACTGCTCACCCCTCCCCCCTCGCTTCCCTTTGTTCCCTTTCCTCCCTCCCTCCAAACTAACGCCTTGCAAGTTCCAATAGAGGAAGAAAAAATATTAGGAACTTGTTGGAAGTAAAACATTATTTTGTGCTCATCTTGAGGAAAAGACTTCCTCAAAAGAGTAGACATTCAGAATGCCCTCCAGCATATCTGTTGTCTTCAAAAGACCTGCCAATCGAATATGTAATATATATATTTCCGTTCTGGAAGGTCATGCGCTTTGAGATAGTCTGTTAAATCAAAAACATTGTTTATTGTGCCAGTTTCAATTAAGTCACGTTTACAAGTGATTTGATAGTGATTCTGTCTGCACATGTACAATTGATACTTAAAATAATTGTTAGCTTGATGTTGATGAATGTCATTTTGCTTCTTTCTGTAGATACCTTCATCACAATAAGTTGCGACTTATTCCAGATGGTGTTTTCCAGTCACTCAAAAGGTTACGTCGGCTGTAAGTGATTGTTGTTTTTAGGTGTAAATTCAAGAAAAAAAGGTAACTTTATTCTTAAAAACGGGTATATGAAAGACATTCTTAAAATTTTGTTTGTTTTCAGTTGTTTTTCATGCACCAAAATTAAGAAATAACAAACTCAAGTTTGTGCTACATTTTTTTTGAAAGGCTGGCTTTGAAATTGGAAGCTTTTATTTCTTTTGTTAATTATTTTTCTCACTTGGTAAATAAGTGACTCTAATTGATAACCATACTAATTGTTTTCCAGCTCAAGTTTTGTTTTATTATGTTTTGCATTCTTACTTAAGAACACTATCAAGGCTAATTCTTAAGTTTTATTAAGAACGGTTTTTTTAGGTAATGCCGGGCTGGGAACACACTATTTTATGCTCTGTACTTGGAATTTGACACTCTTATCAAAGTACATTTTAATGTTTGCTCTTTGATAACAGTGAATTGAAACACCTCAGAACCGTAAACACGCCGCCCTGTTGCCAGGTCAAAATACAAAAGGCCCCACAAACTCAAAACCCACCCCGGACCATGCAGTTAAAACAGAATCAAAACCCCAAAAACAAATGCAAGTGAATCTTCTGATTCTTCTCCTCGAAATCGCTCTCGTGCGGATCCTTTCAAACTAACTGTAAAACATACAGGTATGGATCTCTGAACAGACATAATGAGAGTGCTTTAAATAAAATGGTCCGTCGGTGTTTCTACAGAAACAGTATATTTTTAAGGATAAATTTTACACAGTAGTAAAAGAATTTGATGATGACGTTTCCAGTCCCAAACGCCAAATCAAATTCTTTAACTACGGTGTAAAGTTTATTATTATTATTATTAATAATAATAATAATAATAATAATAATAATAATAATAATAATAATAATAATAATAATACAATAGTATAACATTTATATAGCACTTATCTTTAGAGCTCTAAGTGCTTTACAAATAAATACAGGTTTTAACAGTTAGAGGGTCTTAGAAAGTCTGCTGAGCGGCTCACATGTACTGGCACAAATTGGCAGCCGATAAGAAGTGCCCTCAGTAGAAGAGACAGACTACAACACCGAGATCACCACCCTGCTCTTTGCGAGAAGTGTGTGGGTTCTTTTAAGTCCCTCAACAGAGTGATCAAGAGACTGGACCTAGGGTTTACCGTCCTTATCCGAGAAGACACAAAAGTCTAACCATTTGCAGATATTAGAGCAAAGGCAGCACTTTCTCCTCAATTATTTTAAGACCCTGAGTGTTGGTTCGGCTGGGAGTCGAACCCGAGTCGGAGACTCCTCTCACAGCAGACTGGCGCCGTACTTGCGGGGCTAACCAGACTAGAATGCTGCTGTAAAAACAACAAAACATTTCCTCTTCATCAGCAGGTGAGGAATTAAACTCAAACTAATTACTATTCTGGATGATCAGTAAACCGATACCCTGAGAAAAAAATATTCTGTTCTGTCACATTGCTTTTTGACTGCGGATGTGATTCACATAGAAGGTTTCAGTTAAGTTTCAAGTGGTAAATATGTTTTTAAGCAATTTAAGTTATATCAAAGACTAACTTTTTCAATATATCTTAAATAGTCACTGTAATTCTAATCCTAAGGCGTCTGGATTCTAACGAGTTGGTTTGTCATTGCGGTATGTTATGGCTTGCTCATCTTCTCAAACAAACGCCCGACACCGAAACTGCCGCTGCTTGCCATGAGCCTGCGAGTTTAAAGGGAACACCGCTGATTAGATTAACTCCACAAGATCTTAATTGTAGTAAGTTAAAAATCTTCTATGGATGATAATTTTTTTAATTTTCTTTTTTTATAAATGATCTATTTAAGTACCTGACTATTTAATGCAACATAGCGTTAATTAGGGATAGTTTAACATAAGTTAACAAAATTATTTAAAATGGCCTCCATTTTGAGCTGAAAACAACGTAAATTAAAAATGAATATATATCTGAACAGACATAATTATAATGCTGCTGAAAATATAGCAAAACAGTTACTGTTCAACAGCATGATGCCCAAAGCCATGTTTATAACTTATCAGCTTGAAAAGCGATGTACGACAGTTAAGTCATTTTGTAAAATTAAGATAAAAGTGTTGAGCGTCCTTGTATCTGGGGCTATACCCAATGGCAGTTATAATCATACATCAAAACAAGCAGCCCTAAAAGAATTTTACATTTCAAAAATATCTTAATCTTTTATTCCTCTTTGAATTTTTAAACACTTGTTTCAAGTAACTTTTTTCTTCGTCTGAATGGTGCTTTAAGACCCAATAACTTAACAAGTGATCTCGCTTTTCTAAGAGTTCTTGTTAGTTGCTAGAAAGATAAGGCAATCAGATGCTGGTTTGGCCCTCAGAATTTTTGTTAATAATATTAGCTTTGATAAATTTCTGTGACAGATTAATAAAAATTTTGGTACAATTTCTGAATTTCAGTATTTACTCATTCAAAGTAAACCTTTAATAGACCCTAAATTCTCTAGTAAAATACTTGACGAAACTGCGTGCATAAATAAGTACGCCCCAATATAGAAATTATCCTGAAAATTTAATTAACGTAGAGTCTTGCTATTTAAATGTTTTGTTTTTAAGCAGTACCTCCCAAGTTTGTCAAAACGCCAGCCAACATTGAGGTTTCCGTGAACGACCGCGTTGTTTCACTGACTTGCACTGCAACAGGTCTGCCGGCGCCCGAGATTACGTGGCGCAAAGACCGTCAATCACTGCCACAGGACGGACGTCATATAGTACGTAAAGACGGAACTCTAGATATTTTGGAACCACGTGCGGAGGATGAGGGCATGTACGAATGTATGGCTCGTAATGAGGCTGGAGAAGTGATAAGCGAAGCTTCATTAAGATTTGAGGGCATTGAAGGTTAGAATTTATTATCACTAGGTGGAGAGGGGAAGAAAGATAGTAGAGCCTCCTTAATGTCTAGAAGGTTACTAAGAGGGGAGGGAAGAAGTTATTCAAGTATGCTAATTATTCTTGTTATTCTCTATGTCTCGCGAGGATATATATAACACAATGGTAGTTAGTGGTCAAATATTTCGATTCAAGCTAAATTCTAATGAGATGCTTTTGTTTACTGAACTGGAATCTTATGAATACCACCGATTGAAGATTGCGAAAAAGTGAAGTTAAAGTTGATTCAGTAATTTTGGTTTACGCAACCCTTATAGTTTAGAATGGAACTTTAAAGAAGAGAAAAACGATGAACGAAACTTTGTTTAGAACTGATATTAGTGCCGGTCAACAGAATAACATCAAACCTATATATGTTATATATTTCAATTTGTTTGTGCATGTAATTTGTAAACCAATACCTTAATATTAGAAATAATTCATTGTCAGCCTGCAAATGGTCCAGAGTTCAATAGACAAATACTCATACTTTTATCACAGAATTTGTATATTTGCTTACATTAGCTTTTTTCCATTACAAATTTAGCAGCGGTTCCAAATCTTGTCCGCTTTCCTCCCCCCCGAGTTGAAGTCATTGAAGGCAATGCCGTGACCTTGACGTGCGAGGCTAGTGGTCAACCTCGCCCTCGCATAACCTGGAAAAAACAAGGAAAAAGTGTCACGCTTAACTCTCGCGTGACTGTCAGGAGTAATGGCGCCTTGCGTTTTACGAGTGTACGAGAAAACGATGGTGGCATGTATCGTTGCGAAGCAACAAACCGTGTAGGGAGTGTCGAGTCTTCCAGCCGCCTTATTGTGAAAGGTATGTTGTTTTCTTCTTAGGACAAATAAACCACCAAAGCGTTCATTATCAATGGTGTCTACTGAACCTATGTGCTTTTTCCTTCTATGAATGCTGTCACACTCTAGAAACTCCATCAAGTCATCTCCGACAGCTGAATGTTTTTATCAAATGTCGCAATTTGAGCCCTTTTCCATAGGGCCAAAAATATGAACGCCCATAACAGAAAATGAACACAACGCACTGTTTCAGAATAAATTCATTACCTCTGTAAAGACGCTTATGCATAGCCCTCGCCCGCACTTTCTTAACATTTGGTTATTACTAGTTATGGTAATGATACTAACAACAGCAATAAAAATAACAATATTAACAACAAAAATATAACATTAACAGTGATAGAATAAAAAAGACACTAACAATAACAATAGCTAAATCAATAAATATATTAAAAGCATAGTGAGAACTAGAGAGAGCTTAACTCGAATAAAGACAAAACATGTTAAAAACAGTTGCCATTAATTTTATGATAACAATAAAGGAAATCTTAATTCACTTCATCAACTATATAGCTCTTCACCATCAATGAAAAAAAATACATGCCAAATTTCTATACAGAACTTCCATCAGAAAATCTAAGTTGATTAAAGAATCTTCTTTGTGTATTCGACTTTTTGCAACGAGTTCTCTTCTGCAACCATTTTAATAGGTTTTATGATTATTATCTAGAATCTATTATGATGATATTCTTTGAATTTTAGTTTTTCTATCCTTACAATACATAGGCGGCGGAACGAATGTAGAGCTGGAAGGGCTAGGGGGGTTTGGGGCCTTCCCCCTCCTCCCCAAGATAATTTTTTAGAACGGCCCTGTTTTCCTGCTATTTGGTGCATTCTGAGCACAGAGATTATGATTAAGAATATATGTATTTTTCATGTAAAAATATGGAAAAAAGTCCTGTTTGAGGATTGAAGCAAACAAATTTATATATGTTTGTCTTACTATAGCTACAAGGGTATATTAGGGATTATGATTTGAGCAAACAGGTGTTGGAGGGGGGCTAAAATACAATCCAGCCCCCCAAGCTGCAGTCTGGGGGGCTACGCCCCCCCCCTGCTCCCCTGTTCCGCCGCCTATGCAATACTAACACATGATTTGGAATAACTTGGGAACGAAGATAAGTTACGTTTTCAGTCCTTTTTACTATAAATCATTTTGTATGTTTTTTCGAACAGTTCCTCCTCGTTTTGTGCGTAAACCACAGAACAGTGAAGTACTTGATGGTAACACTGCCTCCCTCCAGTGTCATGCAGAGGGATATCCAACGCCTGCTATTGCTTGGACGAAGGATGGAGACCGCTTGCCTTCACCAGACCGTCATATTGTGCTGCCTTCGGGAACCCTCCGTATTGTGTATGCACGATCCAGCGACCAGGGACAGTATGAATGCCAAGCGATCAACGTTATTGGGGTGAAACTTGCTCGAGCTTTTCTTTCAGTGCGCCCACGAGGTGACTAATAAAAAGAAAAATAACAAAGGGGTGAATAGCTGATTTTTACAGATTTGGGGGGGAGAGGGTGAGGAAAAATTTTTCTTCAATAATATGAAAAATTTATTCTTATCTGCCCTAAAAGTTTAGTATCGTCTTCAAGTGAAGAAGTTTTTTAAAGCCTCTCAGTAAAAAATTGAGGCTTTCGAAGAGTAAAGGCATTGCAACAGTTGGGGTTTATCAAAAATTAACGATTTCAAATTTTACTTTTCAATTACTTCAGTTACATCAACCGTCAAGCTTTATATTTTAAGTATAATATTATAGTCATAATCCCATGGTATAACTGAAAGGTGCTTTCATGTTTAGTTCCACCAAGTATCTCAGATCCCCCAATCGACACCACGGTATTCCAGGGAGACACAGTTACCATCAGATGTGTAGCACACGGCGCACCAAGTCCAGTTATCTCATGGATTAAAGATTCGGTCCATCTCTCCGATGATAACGTTCATTATGACGTCAGTTCATCCGGGTCACTTACCATCCGGGACGTTAGTAAGGGAGATGAAGGAAGATATCGGTGTGCAGCGAGGAACAGTGTTGGGTCTGTTTCAACTCAGATGAGACTTACAGTTAGAGGTGAGGATTTCATTAATTAACTGTTAACAGAATTTTCAACACCCAACTGACTGATGTGGTTACAAACCAAAGGTGAAAACAACCCGCTAATGAAAATTTTAAAATACTACTTTGTACGGCCATAGGGGTGGTTTTGGTTTAAATAATTGCAAAAGAAGAGGCTGAAAACAAATTATTAAGCTTGAACGGGATTCAGTCCAGATTGTATTTTTGTGTTTCGTTGCAATGCTCTCATCAGCGTAGTATTGAGACCACAGTTTCAAGAGCCTGTCGCTTCTTAAAAAGCTAAATCCTTTTCCGATCCAAGTCACTAAGTGGTCTATGGAGCCTGTGATCATTTCTTGTTTCTGTAGTGTTGAGCGGATTAGAGTCTCTGACTCCACCTGAGTGAGATACTTTTAGGCTTCAAAAGGATTCCTTTCGTGCCGTTATGCCACGCTATGCAGTGCTCTTACGAACTGAGTAATAAGTTAAAGCTACAGTTAAAATGCAGTTCTGTTTTAGAACTAATTCCTTCTCCTAGCAAAGTGACTCATTGAGGCCGTATTGTTAAATGGATGAGAGTCTTGGCTCGTCCTTCATTGCAATGAAACATTAATGCAGCTTAGCTCCCAGCTTATGCTAATATTCTACTTACAAACGAAGGATAGAATTAATTGAGTTTTCGACGGAAAAGAAGATACCAACCTTGGCCCTGGTCATTTTTGCCAGTGGCATTTTAAGATGTGTTACAGTGATCAAGATTGAGTCTGTAGGATTTGCAAGCAACTTAAGGGGACCCTTAAGGGCGGACCTGGTTGGCGCAGTTGGTAAGATCTCTACTTTCCAACCACATGGTCCCCAGTTCGATCCCGGCACTTTGCTCAGATTCGAATGTTTGTGTGACCTTTTATTTTGCTTAAGCCAACTGAGCTTTCCATCCTCCCGGGGTAGGTAAATGGGTACCAGCGTCAGCTGGGAGCTAACCTGCGATGGATTAGTGTCCCTTCTAGGGGGAGTCAAGGACTCTCATCCTCTTAAACACTACGGAAACCGGAGATAAGCGCCGGCCCCATGGGCCACTAGGCTCGTAAAAGGATTTAGCTAAGGGTACCCTCTACCCTGATTTTTGGTGGGTAGTGAAGGAGTTGAAAGAAGTACTTGAGTTAAAAGAATTTGGAGGACGATCGCCAAACCGTCCATCCTAACCATGCGAAAGTGTAACTTTCGTTAGGTTACTGTTAGGAAATGTTATCAGTCTGTGATGTGATAATCGGATTCTTCACATTTCAAAATAATGACAAAAATACTATCAAAGTATCACTAAAGTAGTGGTCTTTGTGGAGCTATCCCTTAAAAAGAGCGATGCTCGCAATTATTTGAACGATAGTGAAATAAGATGCCATTGGTAAATTGTTTATTTATTTCATCTTTATAACAATATTTTATCAGGATGCTCTCTAAAAAACAAAAGTGATTTTCAGAGAGGTCCTGAACTTAAAACATGTTAAAATTTCAATCAAAACTTAAAAATATAAATATTTTACAGAATTTTCAAATATTAGTTTCATGCTATAGTAACAGTACTTATTAACAATCTCTAACCAATTTTAAAATTCTAAATGTAAAATATTAAAGAATGTATGATTTAAATGATTAAAAGGAATTAGATTTAAAATAAATACATCTGATATATTCTATGACCTTTATAACTATTAATGTTAACTAACATCAAGAAAAATTTTACAAGCTTTATAAAACATTGTGTTCTTAAAAAATATTGTGTTTTTCTTCAAAGCGTCCACTCTTAACATAGATGATTTTTTGATTGTTTTATTGTCTTAGATAGCAAAGGCCCGGGAGATAAGTTTGCCAATAAATCCATCGAGGAAGCAATCAAGAGCGTGGATGATGCCATTAAGAGAAGTATCGAGAAGATGTTCCGCTCTTCACAACCAAAGACTCCCAGTGATCTCCTTACTTTATTCAGGTTTCCCTCGCCCCAGGCCCGTGAAATTGCTCGCTCTGCAGAAATATTTGAGCGAACAATCCAACTTATTCACGACCACGTTGAGCAGCAAGGACTCATTAATATCACTACCAACAGGTACAAGATGAAACATTACAATTAGTTCATTATCATTATCAATAGTTTTTAGTATCCTTCTCTTTACTTAATCTTTTTGTTTACTGGACAAGAAAAAATGGATGTGGTTAGATATCTCTTTACAACTGAGATACATTTTCCAATTGCTAAGATAAAGCAATTGTGCAGCTGCAACATGATAAAGTCCTTCGTTTTTAGCCAGCCATACTCACGTGTTTCGAAACTTTATTACAACAAAAGAAATAACTGCAGGCGTGTTCTATCTCTTTCAAGCCACATTCAACATTCATCTTCTTTAATTGTTGTCATTTATTTCAGAAGCCAGAGCCTATATGTTACTTATGCAATAAAGGGTCTTTTAAGACACAGACATACATTATTCTAAGTATTTATTGAAGAGGCAAGCAATATCTGTTGCCTTTGTTTCTAGTGACAGCAATTACATTATGCACCAAGAACTAAGATAAAAAAACAGGTTCTTCCCTAGTTTTGTCGCTTTGGCCTTACAACCAGAAGGCAAAGAAAGAGTCGAAGATCGGGTACATTTAGTGCAATGTTTATGATTAAGAAATCGATCGTTAACTTTTACTTTTGGTTTTACAGATACAGCTTTTTCGACCTTGTTTCTCCTGGAATTGTGAACATGATAGCCAACCTGTCCGGCTGTAGTGCTCACCGCCGCACCACTAATTGCTCCGCCAACATTTGTTTCCACCGCAAATATCGCACACACGATGGAACGTGTAACAATCTCGAACACGCTATGTGGGGTGCGTCTCTCACACCATTTAATCGTCTACTTAGCCCAACCTACGAAAACGGATTCTATTCTCCCGTTGGCTGGAAGAATACAGATGCTCGACCAAGCGCTAGGTTGGTATCTAGAAAGCTCGTATCTGCAGAAAACGTTACAGATCACAAAAAATACTCCCACATGTTGATGCAGTGGGGGCAGTTTCTTGACCATGACTTAGACTTCACCGTCACCAGTCCCAGTACCACGCGTTTTACCGACGGCGCAGATTGCACAAGTAAGTGTGAGAACCAGCCGCCTTGTTTTCCTATTATGATTCCAGACAACGATCCGCGTATAAAAAGACACCGTTGTATGCAGTTCACACGCTCCAGTTCTGTTTGTGGTACCGGTACAACTTCAGTTTTCTTTAGGACTTTAACAATGCGAGAGCAAATGAACCAGATTACCTCATTTATTGATGCCTCAAACGTTTATGGAAATTCCGAGGAAGAATCGAGCCACCTACGCGATTTAAACAGCAGAAGGGGGCTTTTAAAGACGAGTCCACCCATCATTGAGGGGGGCAAGCCGCTTCTTCCTTTTAACCGCAATACTCCGGTTGAATGTCTTCAGCCTAACGATAGCCCAATTCCATGCTTCCTTGCGGGAGATCATCGCGCTAACGAGCAACTAGGATTACTCTCAATGCACACCTTGTGGATGAGAGAACATAATCGCATTGCCACTGAACTAGCCAAGATAAACCCCGAGTGGACTGGCGACCAACTTTACCATGAAGCACGTAAAATAGTCGGTGCTGAAATGCAGCACATTACCTTAAACGAGTGGCTTCCTGAAGTACTGGGCCCAAAAGGAATGGCTCTATTAGGTTCTTACAACGATTATCAACCAAGTGTAAATCCAACTATTTTCAACGCCTTTGCTACAGCAGCTTTCCGATTTGGTCACAGTTTGATCAACCCGATAATATTCCGTCTCAATGAATCGTTCCAAGAAATAGAAGAAGGTAATATTCCATTGCACAAAGCGTTCTTTTCTCCTTATAGAATTGTCCAGGAAGGAGGAATTGATCCCGTGTTGAGAGGGCTGTTTGGTAGAGCTGCCAAAAGCCAAAACAAAAAAGAAGGGCTTTTAAACACGGAGCTAACTGAAAGGCTCTTTGAGATGGCGCACGAGGTTGCTCTTGACCTCGGAGCACTCAACATTCAACGTGGGCGAGACCATGCCATTCCGGGATACAATGATTGGAGGGTGCTGTGTAACCTGTCTTTTGCTAATACTTTTGAGGATCTGAAGAAAGAAATAAGTAACCCTGACGCTAGGAAGAAGTTGAAAGATTTATACGGACATCCATCAAAGATAGATTTATGGTTAGCTGGTTTACTGGAAGATAATTACAACGGAAGTCTCGTGGGGCCAGTATTCACCTGTATTATTGCAAAACAGTTCCAGACATTACGAGCTGGTGATAGGTATGTTTTCTTTTTCATGTTTTGAAGTGTATATATGAAGTAAATAAAATTTCACAATTTAATTGGTTTTAGTGAGGCTCATTGCAATATGAAATATCTGAATTAGTAAAAATTAATGAGCTTCTGTCACCCCCCACGTGACGCTGACGTCACGCTCTTCAGTGATTGGCTAAAAGGTTTTGGAGGGCAAA